>JAQQPU010002241.1:39370-52479 GCA_029168905.1 Artemia sp. Kazakhstan ARC1039 | reverse complement strand
TACCATTAATGTGCCTTATAACCTCCTCTGTTGTGGAGTTAGCTCACCTAGTGCTCGTTTGCAATTGAATACGTATTATCATCAAATCATTTTATGTTTGAAAAAAACCGAACAAGTAGCTGTCCCAATTGAACGTATTCGGTCCAACACGCGAAAGTTTGTTTGGAATTATGACCCTCTTTTGAAAAAAGTGAAAAATCAGGCCAAGCTATGGTTACGTATTTGGATTGCTTGTGGGCGTCCCTCTCGTGGTACTGTTTTTGATATTAAACGTAAAACGAAAACGGCTTATAAAAGACAACTGCGGTCCGTTCGTGAAGCTGGAGTTAATTTTCCAAACAGTTCGAAAGAGTGGAAGTTTGTGACGAATTCTTCTAAGTTTACTGATTATAAGAGTGATAATATTCCGCAATCAGCTTGGATCCAACATTATTCTAATATTTTTTCCCGTGTTAATTTCGCTGTACATAGCCGATATTCCCAACTCCTTGCTAAGTGCCTTCCCGGAAAAATGCAACAAAAGCACGTCCTTCCTGTGTCAGCTGATATAATTACTGAATCGATCAGGCGGCTGAAGTCTCAGTCTATTGATATTGATGGTATAAGCGTTTTTCATTTACGGAAAGATTCTCGGGAACTAGTAAAACATTTGCAGCTACTTTTTCAAATGTGTCTTTGTTGTTCTTTAGTGCCTGATAGTTTCCTATGTGGTACTGTTACCTCAATTGTAAAGAGAGGAAAAGACGTAAATAAATGTGATTCTTATAGGCCTATTACTGTCGCCTGCAATATTAGCAAACTTTTTGAATATGTGCTTCTTCCTTATATTATTGATTTTGTGAATTATGATGCTAATCAGTTTGGATTTAGAAAGGGGATTTCTTGTCATTATGCACATCGGGTGCTTGCTCTCCTTTTTAAGGATGCACAAACGAAAGGTCAATCATTACATATATGTGCTTTAGACATATCTAAAGCTTTCGACAGTGTTGTGCACCCTCAGGCTTTTTATTCTTTACATCAGCTTGGTATAAACCCATCGATTATTTCTCTGCTACGTTTTTGGTATTCGAATTCATATGTTAGATTGAAATCGAATGGATGTGTTTTTGGAAATATTCCTGTTAAAAGTGGGGTTAGGCAAGGAGGAGTTCTTTCGCCTTATATTTTTAATGCTTGTATTTCGAGTGTGATTAATAAGATTCCCTCCAGCTGTTTTTTTGGTTTTTCGGAAGTGTCTTATTTAGCATATGCTGATGACCTCCTCCTGATTATTCGTTCCAAAAGGAGGCTTGAATGGAATGTTAGCATGGTGGGATCTATGCTTAGTGAAATAGGCCTATCATTAAATACTTTGAAATGTGAATATTTACTCTTTAACGCTGTTAATCCCCCTGCTACTCCCCTTGCTTGCAATACCTTTATGGTACCTAGGGTCCCTGTTATTAAATGGCTTGGTATTTCCATTTGTGAATCCGTAGGAAGTATCCGACGTAAATTTATTTGTGATTCGAAGGATAAGCTTAAAGCTGGTTATGGGAAAATTGTTGCAAACCGTGGACGTTTTAATAGGCATGGTCTTGCTAAACTCTACTGTAGTTTCTGTGACCATGCGATTTTATCCGCTTCTGGGCTGTATCCGCTTTTTACTAAGCATGATCTGAAACAAATGAAGGTTAATTATTTTAGATATTGTAAGTTCCTATTATATTTGCCGCTTGCTGTGCGCAATAGGCGCCTTGTTGGTCGTTATGGTAAAACAGAAATTCTGTCCTCGCTTGAAATGGTGCAAGCGAAGATCAGTCAGGATGCTAGTTTTCGGTTGGGCCCACATCACAGTCTTATCCGTTTTTTTTATTAGTGTTTATATTTGTGGTTAGATTGTCGCTGTTCTTTTTTTTTTTTTTTTTTTTGTGTTTGTATTACTCCACTATTTTACATTTATTGTACAGTGGGTTATAAATAAAATAATAATAATAACAATAATAAAGACATTGAAACTCTTGAAAAAGCTCAAAGACAAATGACAAAGTTTTGTCCGACTTTGAGAAATTTATCCTATGAAGATAGGCTCCGGAAGCTCAAACTCCCTTCACTAGCGTATCGACTGCACCGACGAGACCTCATTGAGGCATACAAGCTTTGCTACACCGCCTACGAAAACATCCAGACTACCGATGTTCTCAGCTTCAGCCACACGAACCTTCGTGGTCACAACCTCAAGCTTCAAGAGGAGAGGTTCCAAAAGGACATCGGCCGTTGGGCGTTCAAGAACCGAGTAACACAACACTGGAACAAGCTCCCCTTTGAAGTCTTCAATGCCAACTCATTAAACTTGTTCAAGCAGGAACTGGACAAATACTATGGTGAAAGTGCCTACAATTTTTTTCAATTTAAAAGATTTTTGTAGAGGCCCTGTGGCCTATTTGTTTTGCATTATATTATTATTATTATTAGTGATAAGGAAAGAGTTAAAGAGAGATCGGTAGAAACGTTTTGAGAATGTGCTAAACCAAGATACAGTTGTAGGAAAAGATATTGAGGAAAATGAAAAAGTTTGTGATACCTTGGATGTGAAGGAAGATTTGTTTTGTGAGGCAAAATTAGCAACAGTGCTAAAAGGATTAAAAAAAATAATAAGGCTTCAGGTGGTGATATTGTATCAAATATGGTGGCTCTGAGGTTAGAAATAAGTTACAGAAGATTATAAATATTATTTTTGAAAAAGGGAAGGTACCTAACGATTTTAGGAAAACCTTAATTAAACCACTGTATGATAAAGGTGATAAAAGTGAGTGTGGTAATTATTGGGACATTAGTCTGGTCTGTGTAGGTAACAAATTACTTAGTAGTATAATACTTTTTAGACTGAGAAATGCTGTAGATAAAGTTTTAAGAGAAGAACAATGATGTTTTAGAAAAGGTAGAGGATGTGTTTACTCAGTTTTATAGATTATGAGCAAGCATTTGATTCTGTTGATAGAAAAGCTTTAACAAAGATCTTACCCTTGTGTAGTATGCTAGATAAATACATTAAAGTGATTAGTGCTACGTATGAGAATAACACTGCTGTGGTTAAGGTTGGAAATGAGGTTAGCAGCTGCTTTTGTATTAATTAGGAGTTAAGCAGGGTTGTGTTCTATCCCCCTTTATATGGATCATTTTGATCTTTGCCTTAACAAGCACAGAAAAGGCAAAGGGAGACCACAGAATCAAGTGGGGAGGAAAAACTCTCCTGGGCTTAAATGATGCTGAGGTTTTAGGCCTCCTAGATGAAAGTGTGAGCAAAATGAATGAACTGGACTAAATCACTAAGGCTAGGAATAAGGGAAGATGAAAAGGTAACATTGGGTAACAAAGAGATTGATCAAGTAGGCAGCTTCACTTACCTTGGTAGTATTATTACTAAAGATAGTGGGAGCAGTGAAGATGTTAAAAGTAGAATAGCCAAGGCTCAGGGTGTTTTTTTTTCACAGTTAAATAAAGTTCGGAAGAATAGGAAGAACAAGTCTGCAAACCAAGATTAGAATATTGGAAGGTACAGTGATGAAAATGGTCAAATATGGCTTTGAAGCATGAGCGCTCCAAAAACCAGATGAAGATTTACTAGATGTTTTCTAGAGAATTTGCCTACAAATTGTTCTGGGTACCCAGCTGACTGACAATATTTTGAACTGTAGGCTGTATGAAAAGTGTGGTTCAACACCGCTTTCTAGGGCTACAATGAAAGAAAGGTTCAGATGGCTAGGGCAAGTTTTGCGGATGGAGGATGACAGATTGCCAAATATTGTCCTTTTTGGCCAACCATCTAGGGCTAAACGGAAAGCAGGGTGTCCTTGTCTGGGGTGGGAGGATGTCATAAAGAAAGATTTAAAGGAAATAGGAACTTCCTATTCCTTGGGAGGGTGTAAAGAGGGAGGCTTTGAATAGATTAGGATGGAGCAGGAGCGTGTGTAGCCGTTTTGACCTCAGGCGACTTGGTGCTGTGATGAGTTGTTAGTAGTAGTAGATAGACAACAGTGGAGCCTAATCTTGGCCACACATTTAAAGATTGAGGCTACTCTTAAAAAATGCAGTCAAATCTTTGAAACAGAATCTTAAATTTAGAACAACATATACCAATGACAGACACAAACAACCTTGGATAGATTTAATCTAAGACAAGTGTTTGAATGCCTATTATAAGCCAATTTTATCCAACAACAGTTTAACCTGTTTTTGGCCATGTTGCTTTTTTAGAAGAATTCAACATTGCATTGTAACCTGTCTTTGCTAGATGGCTATTGGGCAAACATAATGTATGTAACCAAAGCATAATTATCTGTATAGTTCTCTTATGAGGCTTATGTGGTAAACCAAAATTATCCTTAAGAACCAAACTACTAAATTATAGAAATAGCCTATTATTTCTTAGAAATAAGCCTATTATTTCTTCAAAAGACCTGTTATCTCTTTAAAAACCTATATTTAGAAACATAGCCTATAATTTCTTAGAAAATTATTTTTTTTATTATTTCTTTAGAAATGATATAACTATTTTTTCTATTTTTAACTATTTTTTCAGAGACATTGAAGTTAAAACTAACACAGTTTAGTGCAGTCTGTAATTGAAATTCATATAGCATTTATAATTTATCTTTAAGTTTCATTTTAGTAAAAGTTTTATCCTTGTATCCCCTTTGTGCCTCCCTTCGTGGTTCCGGAACCGGCATCTAGTATCGCCATTCGGCCTCCCTGATTTACCGGAAAAAGTGACTGTGCTTGCGGGAAAGCTGTCGTTATCTGCAGGTTTTACGGCGCACCATAGTTTACGTCGTTTTGTGTAAATTAATTAAAAAGCTTTTTCCACAAAATAAGTTTTTCAAAGAAAAGTAAAGAACTCCATAAAACAAAAAATGTGCAAAAATAAAATCAAATAATCTACCAAGCGTGAAACTACCACAAATCAGCATTGATAAATAAATGAAACTCAAAACGAACAGAAATTACAATAAATAACCGAGTCAAACTCAAATTAAATCAAATAATATTAAGATTTTGATTACTAAATATCAGTATATGTATATTAAACTGACAATGCACATTCATTTGTATAAAATGCAAATTATGTTCTGGCCTTGGGAAGGCATAGAGGTTTTGAGCCCAACTTATGTTAATTTCTGCTCGTTTTGAATTTGACTCGGTTATTTATTGTAATTTCTGTTCGTTTTGAGTTTCATTTATTTATCGACGCTGATTTGAGATAGTTTCACGCTTGGTAGATTATTTTATCTTATTTTTGCACATTTTTTGTTTAATGGAGTTCTTTACTTTTCTTTGAAAAACTTATTTTGTGGAAAAAGTTTTTTTAATTAATTTCTGTTCGTTTTATTCTGACATAGTCTTTTCAGAGAAAAAGAAAATAATACTTTAAATCTTTTCGTTTTTTTTAAAGACTTATAGTTTGGCCTGCTATTTGTATGCTGGAGAAAATTTTTCAGCAATTTTTAACAACATACATCCTCTTAAAAATCTGGACACAAATAGAAGTGTTTAATTTAGTTTCATACCTCGTCCAGTTGACCCGAAATGGAAAACTTGATACCATTCGCAAAAAAATCTGTATACTTTCTTTGTTAGCTTGGATACACTTACGCTATTTTGATTTGGTTAAATATTAAGAGCAGAAGTAGTCCCAAAAGTTTGAACATAAAACCCTCAGTCGTTCTTGGGATACTGCTGAGATGCCTTATTGGGAATTAGCATTAACGCAGTGCATTTTGATTTGATCTTATGGCAACATTTAGTTTTTAAACATAAAGTCAAATGGGAGGGTGGGCGTTGGAGAGGGATTAGTTTCCCTCCAATCACTTTTGACTATTAAAAAGGGCATCATCCCTCTATATTTTCAATCGAATGCGACCTTTTCGAAGTTCCTACTGTAACGATTTGTCTCTTCAAGCATATACTTCAAAAACCCAGGTCACAAAACCTGAAATAATACAAGCATAAGCAAAGCACAAGCAATACATAACAGCAAGCATAAGCAAAAGCACAAGCAATACATAACAGCACACATACACAAAATACAAGCAAAGCATGGCAAGTAAGTAAGGAATATTACATCTCCCTTCTTTTCGGAAGAGCTTGTCAATCATAGGTTTATTCTTGACGGTGGCTTGACTTGTCGACCACTCCTGGTAGTTACAGAACTTCTGAGACTGTTGTCGACTTCGGCCGCGGAAGGCAGGGAGACCACAGTGTTTTCCTGGCCCACGGCGACCGGCAATTCTGGCATGCTGGCTTGGCGAAAGTGCACGTCCTCTGTTTGGGGTAAGTCCGGAGAGTGATGCCATGAATCGTGTACTGACGAGCTGCCAGTGTTTGAATCAGAATCAGAATTCTTCTCATCTGTAGTCACGACTTTCAAGTGCTTTCTATTCCGTCGGTGTTGTCTGTTTGCTTTCTTCTGTACTACATACGATCGTGGCGCATCTGCTTCTCGGAGGACTGTTGCAGGTTGCCAGGTTTGATCGTTGGACCGTACTCGAACTTGTTGGCGTATCTGCAGCGGATTAAAAGGCTTTTGGTATGTTGATCATAGTAGCGTCTCTGTCTTTCCCTTTCTTTATTCCTTGCGGACATGAATTCCTGCATAGGTACGACTTTTGGAGATAAGTGCTCAATGGTGCAGGGCACTAGGGATCTCAAGTTTCTACTCATTAGCAGTTGGGCTGGGGAAGCTAGACCATCGACTGGTGTGTTGCGGTACTCGAGGAGAGCTAGCTCGAGGTCAGTTTTCGATTTCTTTGTTTTCATGATCATGGCCTTAGCAATACCAACTGTTTTCTCAGCGAGTCCGTTGGACTGAGGATGGTTCGGGCTAGAGGTGTTGTGTCGTATTCCCCACTGTCTCATGAAATCCTTGAACGTTTCTGAAGTGAATTGTGGGCCATTATCAGATGTAATCATCAAGGGTATCCCGAATCTAGAGAAGTGAGATTTTAGCTTCTGGATTATGAGGTTCGTGTAAGTATTTATTCCCAGCTCATCAGCTTCAAAAAATCGACTGTAATAATCCACTATGATCAGATAGTATCTTCCGGATATGTAAAACAGATCAATGCCAACATGCTCCCAAGGGTAGCTGGGAATATCGTGATGAAGCAAGGGTTCTCTTGCATTTGCTGTAGAATAAGTGCAGCACGCATCACACTTCTTGACGAAATCTTCTATTGTCTGACTCATCTTTGGCCAGAAAATGACTGATCTGGCTCTGTTTTTCGTCTTCTCGATACCAAGATGTGAAGCATGGATGCTTTGCAATACAGCGATTTGCATGCTGTCTGGGATGACAAGACGGTCATCTTTCATGATGATGTCATCAACAACACTGAGATTACTTTTTACTGTCCAGAATTTAGCTATGGATGACGGAACCATTGATCTTTTTTCGGGCCAACCTTCTTCTACCATTTTCCTCAGAACCCTCAGCTGTGGATCTCTGAGCGTTTCTTGTTTCAACTCAGATAGCTATTCTTGACTGATTGGTAGTAGTTTCATAACGGAGTGTACATAGTATTCAATTTCTCTGTGAAGCAATGGTTCCTCAGTTTCTAAGTGGAGCCGGGAGAGGGTATCTGGGATCGGTATTTCGGTGCCTGGTCGATATGTTATACTGAAATCGTAGGGTTGTAGATGTAACAGCATTCTTTGAAGTCTCGGCGACGACTTATTGATCGGCCGATTGAGGATTGTTTCCAGGGGTTTATGGTCACTGATGACTTGGAAGTGACGGCCATAGAGATACTGATGAAAATGGCGACATCCAAAAACAATGGCATACAGCTCCTTTTCGATTTGCGAGTATCTCTGCTCTGTTTCATTCAGCGATTTCGATGCGAATGAAACAATTTTATTCTCTTGAAGCAGGACAGCACCGAGTCCTGATTTGGAAGCATCAACTTGGATCTCTATTTGATTTTTTGTAGGATCGAAGAGCGAAATTGTTGTTATGATCGACGCTTTAATTTTCGTGAGTGTGGCTTCGTGTTCATTCGTCCAGTTGAATTGCTTCTGCTTAGCTAAGGTCCTAAGAGGTTCATTGAGGCTTGACAAATTTGGGATATAGCGTGAGAGGTAGTTTAACATCCCAAGGGCTGTTTGTAGTTCTTCCTGGGATTTGGGTGATGGCATTTTCTCTATTGCTCGGATTTTCTCGGGATCTGGATGGATTCCGTTTTCGGAAATGATGTGTCCAAAGTAAGGTATCGAAGCTGATTTGAAGATGCACTTATCTTTGTTAAGCTTGACTCCCTTTTCTCTAGCTCTTAAAAGGGTTTTTTGAAGATTTCTGTCATGGTCCTCTTCAGATACACCAGAGATGATCATGTCATCCGAAATTACTGAGAATCTCTTGAGGTTGCTGAATGCCTCTTCCATGTGGCGTTGGAACTCATCTTGTGCAGACTTGAGTCCAAAGGGCATACGTCTAAATTTGTATCGCCCATATGGAGTTGAGAATGTAGTCAGTTCGGAAGATTCGTCATCAAGACATAAGTTCCAATATCCTGTTCGGGCATCTAGCTTGGAGAAGTACTTAGCGCCTACATGCTTTTGCACAGCTTCCTCAAAAGTTGGCATAGGATGGTGGGGTCTCTTTATGGCTTTGTTGAGATCGTGAGGATCTATACAGACTCTCAAGGTTCCATCTGGTTTCTCAACAACCACAGCTGAGTTCACCCAATCAGTTGGATGGGTCACCTTCTCGATGACTCCTAGGTTTTCCATACGATCTAGTTCTTCCTTGAATTTGGACTGGAGACTCAAGGGGATTCGTCTCGTGGGCTGAATGGATGGCTGTGCACCTTCCTTGAGGATTATTTTACATTCACCTTCCAGTTTCCCAACTCCTTCAAATAGGTCGAAAAATTCGGTGAGTATCTTATCGGTGCTGAGCTGTCCAGATTGAAGACTAAGTATCAGCTTTATCAGGTTCAGCTTACGACTCGCACTGAAGCCAAGGATAGGAGTAGGGGCTGACTGCACTACAAAAAACTCTATGGGTTGACTATCATTTGATTTGTAGGCACAGTCGATCTTACATGTCCCCAGGACGGGAATAGTCTGACCACAAAAGCTTGTTAAAATGTGGTTTGTAGGGTGGATTGCAGGTTCTGGATTCAGTCTTTCCACCGTCTGTCTGGTAATGATACTAGCTTATGCCCCTGTGTCAATCTTGAATTTCACACTGAACTGGTTGGTGATTCTTAGTTTAGCATATGGCTGGTCATCAGCTTTATCCATCATTAGTTGATGGATGAATAGTTCGTCAGTTTGTTGAGCTTCAGAACTGATGATGTTCACAGTCTTTTTGCTACCACGGCAGACACGTGCAAAATGGTTGGGTTTTCTGCAGTTACTGCAGATCTTCCCTTTTGCAGGGCACTGGTGATTCTGTGAATAGTCTCCGCCACAGAAGTAACATTCACGGTTTTCAATTCGGTCACGATTGGGTTTCCACAGTCTATTTTGATTCTTCTTGATGATATCAACTTCTTGTTTTCCATGACTAGTTGATTCTGCTGACATTGTCTTAAGTTGTACCTGGGTTTCTGTGTAGGTTCTTGCTACTTTGATAGCATCTGAGAGAGTCAATTCGGATCCCGATTGCAGTAGTCTTTCACGAATCTTCTGGGATGATGTTCCGAAGATGAGGCGATCACGGACCATTTCGTCAACAATCGTAGCTCCATATGAGCAGTCTCGCACTAAGATTTTCAGTTCAGTTGCATATTGTTCTATAGTTTCGCCTTCCCTTTGGTCACGTTCGTGGAATGTATATCGGGAGAATATGGGGTTTGATTGTGGATTAAAGTAGTCATCAAATTTGGCAAGGTATACACAAATTTTGTCTTTTTCATCAGCTGCTAGCGTCCAAGTGCTGAACACATCTCGTCCTTTTTCACCAAGCCAAATTAGCAGATATGCACACTTGATTTTCTCACTTTTTCCGCTCAAGGGTCCATCAAACATTAGATTAGCATGACTTTTGAATCTAGTCCAAGCCTCTTTTAGATTGTCCGATTCCCAGTTCAGCTCAGGATATGGGACGGTGGTATCCATATTCTACTCTGACACCATGTAACGATTTGTCTCTTCAAGCATATACTTCAAAAACCCAGGTCACAAAACCTGAAATAATACAAGCATAAGCAAAGCACAAGCAATACATAACAGCAAGCATAAGCAAAAGCACAAGCAATACATAACAGCACACATACACAAAATACAAGCAAAGCATGGCAAGTAAGTAAGGAATATTACATGAAAACTCGTTCAATACAAAGTGCCCTGGTCTAAACAACAACAACAAAATAATACATTATACCCACCTCGATCTTTACTATAAAAATGTCAAGCCGTGCTATCACTTTTGACTATTAAAAAGGGCACTAGGACTTTCGATTTCCAATCCAATGAGCCTGTTTTTGAGTTTCTATGACAACACTTCCTATAAACACCTTATATGCTCCTTGGGCATAAATTACAATTCTTACCCTAAGGGCTGTGAGGGTGGTTGTCATCCTCTAAGACCTAATTTCCTGAACTTTCAACTACGCTAAACAAAATGGCTACCTCAAAATTTTTATTGGATGTGTCTGGGAAAATGGTGGGCGTGAGAGGGGCGTTAGTCTTTCTCCAATCACCTTCAACTATTAAAAAAGGCACTAGCCCTTTCAATTTACAATCAAATGAGCCCTTTTGAAGTTTCTACGACAACGCTTTCAATAAAAACCTTATATGCCTCCAGGGGATAACTTATAACCCTCGCCCTGAGGGCTGGGGGGGGGGGGTTGTCATCCTCACAGACCTAATTTCCAGAACTTTCTACTACGTTGAACAAAATGGCTATCTGAAAATTTTGATTTGATGTGTTTGGGGGAATGGTGGGCGTGAGAGAGGGGCTAGTTACCGTCCAATCACTTTCAACTATTAAAAAGGGCACTAGCCCTCTCAATTTTCAATTGAATGAGCCCCTTTTGAAGTTTTTATAATAGAGTCTCCATCATTAAAAACCTTATATGCCCCCTGGTCATAACTTACAACCTTCGCCCTGGGGATTCTGAGGGGTTTGTCATCCTTAAATACATAATTTTCAGAACTTTCAACTGAATGTGTTTGGAGAAATGGATGTGTTGTGTGAAATGATTGAATGTGTATGGAGAAATGGAGGGCGTAAGAGGGAGGGTTAATTACTCTCCACTCACTTTCGTCTATTAAAAAGGGCACTGGCCCTCTCAATTTCCAATTGAATGAGCCCCTTTTGAAGTTTCTACAACAACTTCCTGTATAAACCTTAAATACCCCCAGGGCATAACTTAAAACCCTTGCACTAAGGGCTCTGAAGGGTTTATCATCGTAAAAGACCTAATTTCAAGAACTTTCAACTACGTTGAACAAAATGGATATCTCAACATTTTGATTGGATGTGCTTGGGGAAATGGTGGGCGTGAGAGGGGGGTTAGTTGCCCTTCAATCACTTTCGACTATTAAAAGGGCAATAGCACTTTCAATTTTCAATTGAATGAGCCCTTTTGGATGTTTTTACAACATCAATTTCAATAAAAACCTTACATGCTCCCAGGGCATAACTTAAAACCCTTCCCCTGAGGGTTGTTGGGGGGATGGGTTGTCATCCTTAAAGACCTAATTTCCAAAACTTTCAACTGTGTTGAATAAAATGGCTATCTAAAAATTTTGATTGGATGTGTTTGGGGAAAAGGTGGCGTGAGAGGGGGGTTAGTTGCCCTCAAATCACTTTCGACTATTAAAAAGGGCACTAGCCCTTTGAATTTCCAATCGAATGAGCCCTTTTTCAAGTTTCTACGACAAACATTTCAAAAAAAACCTTATATGCCCCCAGGGCATAACTTATAACCCTTGCCCTGAAGATTCCGGGGGGAGTGTCCTGCTCAAAGGTATAATTTCCTGAACTTTAAACTGCGTGGAACAAAATGACTATCTACAAATTTTGATTGGATATGTTTGGGGAAATGGTGGGCGTGGAGGGGGTGTTAGTGTCCTTCCAATCACTTTTGACTATTAAAAAGGGCACTAGCCATTTCAATTTCCAATCGAATGAGCCCTTTTTGAAGTTTCTACGACGACGCGTTCAGTAAAAACCTTATATGCCCCCAGGATATAACTTACAACCCTTGCCCTGAGGGCTGTGGGGGAGTGTCCTCCTCAAAAACATAATTTCTATCTGGAAATCCACAACACTGAACAAAATAGCTATTTAAAAATTTTGATTGGATGTGTTTAAGGAAAAGGTGGGCGAGAGAGGGGGGCTAGTTGCCCTCAAATCACTTTCGACTATTAAAAAGGGCACTAGACCTTTGAATTTCCAATTGAATGAGCCCTTTTTCAAGTATCTATGACAAAGATTTCAATAAAAACTTATATGCCCCCAGTGCATAATTTATAACCCTTGCTCTGAAGACTGTGAAGGGAGTGTCCTGCTCAAAGGTATAATTTCCTGAACTTTAACTGCGTGGAACAAAATGGCTATTTCAAAATTTTGATTGGATGTGTTTGGGGAAATGGTGGGCGTGGAAGGGGTGTTAGTTGCCTTCCAATTACTTTCGACTATTAAACAAGGCACAAGCCATTTCAATTTCTAATTGAATAAGCCCTTTTTGAAGTTTCTACAACAACGCTTTCTATAAAAACTTTATACGCCCCCAGGGCATAACTTACAATCCTTGTCCTGAGGGCTGTGAGGGGTTGTCATCTTCAAAGACCTAATTTCCAGAACTTTAAACTACGTTGAACAAAATGGTTATCTCGAAATTTTGATTGGATGTGTTTGGGGAAAAGGTGGGCGTGAGAGGGGGGCTAGTTACCGTCTAATCACTTTCAACTATTAAAAAGAGCACTAGCCCTTTGAATTTCCAATCAAATGAGCCTTTTTCGAAGTTTCTATGACAACGCCTTCTATAAAAACCTTATATGCCCCCAGGGCATAGCTTACAACCCTTGCCCCGAGGGTTTTGGGGGAGTGTCCCCCTCAAAAATATTTTTTCTATCTGGAAATCAACTACGCAGAACAAAATGGCTATCTCAAA
>JAQQPU010002241.1:11043-30107 GCA_029168905.1 Artemia sp. Kazakhstan ARC1039 | reverse complement strand
CTTCTTCAAGTTGCAAAACTTCTCCTAATTATAAACTGACACAACTTGTTACTGGTCATTGTAAGTTAGATTCATTTTTATGAAGAATTAATAAAAATAATTCTTTCTCTTGTAATTGCGGTGATGAAGAGACTTTATATCATTATCTTTTTGAGTGTAAACTTTTTGAAAATGAAAGAACCGAAATGCAATTTAAATTACTTACTTACGCAATTTAAATTTTCTTACTTTGAATTTTTAATATTAATGTTATTTGGTTTATTAAAGAGGCTCGTTATGCCATTTCAGCATACTTGAACTGAACAAAGAGACTGAATATTGTTTTATTTTATTTTTTTGTGCTATTTAGTAGATTGTATTTTGTAGCTGTGTTTTTGAAATACTCTATGTGCTGTATTTTGTTTATTAGATAGTGAAATACTCTGTACGGGTTTAGTCACTGAATAAAATCATTCATTCATGTATGGATAGAAAGTTCTGCATGTCGGATTAATGAAACAAGATTGTTTGAGTAAACTGTATTAGCATTAATTCCTGGAAGTTTCAACGATTCTTTATTTTTCAGTGATACAACGATATGAGGGAAAATGTTTTGTATGTGTTTTGTCTTTGATAAAACCAAAATTCAAATAGTGTGTCTTTATTTAAGTCTATCTGGCCTTGTATGTTTCAGGCCTACCCGGAACAAATTTTCGGTTCTATTTGCGGGCGGTACAATACAATATAGCCAAAATTAGTCTCAAGTTTGTTTTTTGCTTTAAGGTCCATCTGTTCCTCCAACGTATGAATGTAATTTTCAAGTCATGTGGAGACAGAAATTAGGAGGTTCATTTTGGGCACCATGAATCATAAATTCATTTAGTCTGGGATAGTCGAGTACATTCTGCGTCAAGTGCTTTTTGATCTAGTCTATACAAATATATTATCAGTCCTGCCCGAACGGGAAAAAGCTGTTGGCCCTTTTACTTGCAAAAAGAAAAAAGCTAAGTTTTCTGTCTGTAAGGACCCTCTTCACTTAGGGTATGAATATAAGCTTCAGGATTTCGAGATATAAATGGCTGGATTGCTAACCGATATTTTGGAGACACAAATGTCCATGCTCATTCCTTACACTGAACATAAGATTTAAAATGTCTTTTCCCTAACCTTCCCCCAGCACTCCCTAAAAATTGTAACTTGATTCTCCAAGCCGTTCTCGAAATACTGAAGATAGGTTATTTTGAGAACCTGGATACACATATAGTTTATAAATTCATATCTTGCCCCTTCCCCTGCAAGTCAAAATTTGAGGTCCACTTAGCCCCCTCCAACCCCCAGAAAGTTTCAAATTGCCCTCCCCCGCCCCAGTCGTTCCTGAGATATCGCAGATGCACTTTTTCCATAACCTGACTGCGCTTTGTCTTTTGGTTTACGTTGCTACTTCCCTGGGGATGAATTATAGTGTCATATGATTGAGGCGGATTACAAACAAAAAATTTTCAAATCCTATACTTTTCTGGTACCCCTCCCCCATACTGCCTATACGTTTCTACGTGATTCCCAAAGCCCTTCCCGAGATATTAAAAATACGCTATTTTGATAACTGGGCAACAGTGTTTTTTATTAGTTATCTTCCTACTTCATGGTGAACAGATTCTAAATCCCATAAGTACTTATGGTGCAAATACGTCTGTGTGGATAAAAACAAAAAAAAATTACTCATTTCACCCCCTCCCCCCTGCAAAAAGTTTGAAATTCTCTTGCTCACCGTTCCTTCTCTTTACACTTTTAAATTTTCAACTTCATGCCCCATGTTCTTCCCGTGTTATTGCAGATATACCATTTTGATAACCTGGATGTACATAAAGTCTTTCGATTCAATAACTATTTTATTATTGTTATTTTTTGTATAGCTTTTCTGCTTAAGAAGTAAATTGTTGGATTGTAATTGAAGTCTTTGTCCAAATTTTAATATTTGAATTTTAAATTTTCTATTTGAAACTTTAGACAAGCCGTAGTTTTGTGCAAGAACTTTTTAATACTCTTTTTGCTAAACAATCCGGGGGTGGATGGAAAGGGGGATTTTCACGTGGAATGAAAATAGATCGAGTCCGCCTATAACAAATGTGTCGTCATAGTTTCAGGGGGTTAAACACTGGAGTGTTTAATCAATAATGACGTAATAAAACCAAAGATTTGCTACCTCAACACTTTGTCAGCAAAGCCCAATAAAGACTTCTGAAATATTTTGTTTGTTTATTTTCTTTCTTTTCTTTCTTTTTTTTTTTGCCAAATATAATGCTGAACCTTTGCTTTAATGTGAACGATTCTGAAAAACGGTGGTGGTAATTTAAAACACCAAAGACAGTGAAAATTAAGCATAATTATTTAAATTGGTTAAGCGGAAACTTCCCAACTACATATGTCTGGAAAATTAGGAAAAAATTGTGAACTCAATTTTTAATAAAAAACTGCACAATTATGAATTTTTGGGTAGTAGCCGGGCCAAATTTCGAAAAAAAGAAACTTGGGTTAACCAACAAAAAAAAAAAAGCTGAGAACCTGTGGCACCAAATAGGTTAAGAAGCTGTAATTTTCCTTCGTATCTTTAGGAGTTAACCTAGGACTTAACCTACCGTATCTTTATGGGTTAACCTGGTTGGTATCTTTAGGAATTCACTTAGTGAATTTTAATCTTTGAATTTCTAGAGACGAAAGGCGTTGTCGTATTTATCCAATTACTCTCGCTTATTTGTTTTCATGGTTCGACGGCGTAGCACCGAAAATGTGATAAAACTGTTTCAAGAAAAAACTAAAAAATTTTTGTTTTCCGGTATGAATGGACCTAAGATGAATCCTGGAAGATAAAATATTTGTATGTTATTTTGACGTCAAGTGTATTTTTAAGAGTTTTTTTTTTCAAACAGATAAGTTTGAAAATTGCCAAGGATCTGGAAGATGCAGCTAGACGGCATAATATAAAATATTGTACTGGCATGTTAATAAATTGAGAGGGAGTAGTCGATCAGGACTTGTCCCAGTTTAAGAAAGGAACGGGGCCACAAATAGTGATAAGGAAAGAGTTAAAGAGAGATGGGCTGAACATTTTGAGAATTTGTTAAACAGAGGTAGAGTTGCGGGAAAAGATATAGAGAAAAATGAAAAAAGTTTGTGATACCTTGGATGTGAAGGAAGATCTGTTTTGTGAGGAAGAACTAGCAACAGTGCTAAAAGGATTAACAAATAATAAGGCTCCAGGTGCTGATAGGGTGGTAAATGTATTTCTTAAATATGGTGGTTCTGAGGTTAGAAATAAGTTACTGAAGATTATGAACATGATTTTTGAAAAAGGGGAAGTACCTAATGATTTTAGGAAAACCTTAATTAAGCAACTTCTTCAGAAATGTGATAAGAGTGAATGTGGTAATTATCGAGGCATTAGTCTGGTCTCTGTAGGTAACAAATTACTTAGTAATATGATACTTTTTAGACTGAGAGATGCCGTAGACAAAGTTTTAAGAGAAGAACAGTGCGGTTTAAGAAAAGATAGAGGATGTTTCGACCAAATTTTTACTCTTAGGTTAATAATTGAGAAGTGCCTGAGTTTTCAAACACCTTTAGTCCTCAGTCTTATAGATTATGAGCAAGCGTTCGATTTTGTTGATAGAAGAGCGTTAGCTAAGGTTTTATCCATATATGGTATACCAGACAAAGACATTAGAGTGATTAGTGCTATTTACGAGAATAACACTGCTGCGGTTAAGGCAGGAAATGAGTTTAGCAGCTGATTTTGTATTAAATCAGGAGTTAAGCAGGGTTGTGTTCTATCCCCCTTTATATGGATTATTTTGATGGACTTTGTCTTAAGGAGCACAGGAAAGTCAATGGGAGACCACGGAATCAAATTGGGAGAAAAATTATCCTGGACTTTGATTATGCTGATGATTTAAGAATCCTAGATGAGAGTGTGAGCAAAATGAATGAACTTTTAGAGGCTTTGCGAGTTCAGGGTGCTAGAATAGGTTTGACAATTAATGTTAAGAAGACTAAGTCATTAAGGCTAGGAATAAGTAAAGCTGAAAAGGTGACGTTGGGTAATGAAAAGATTGATTAGGTGGGCAGCTTTACTTACCTTAGTAGTATTTTTAGTGTAGACGGTGGGAGCAGTGAAGATGTTAAAAGTAGAATAGCCAAGGCTCAGGGTGTTTTTTTACAGTTAAAATAGTTTGGAAGAATAGGAATATAAGCCTGCAAAATAAGGTTAGAATATTAGAAGCTACAGTGATGACATTGGTCAAATATGGCTCTGAAGCATGGGCGCTCTGAAAAGCGGATGAAGATTTGCTTGATCTTTTCCAGAGAAATTGTTTACGGATTGTTCTGGGTACCCAGCTGACTGACCGTATTTCAAACAGTAGGCTGTTCGAAAAATGTGGTTCAAACCGCTTTCTAAGGCTATAATGAAAGAAAGGTTGAGGTGGCTAGGTTACGTTGTGCAGATGAAGGATGACAGATTGCCGAAGATTGTCCTTTTCGGCCAACCGTCTAGGGCTAGACGGAAAGCAGGTTGTCCTTGTCTGGGGTGGGAGGACGTCATAAAGAACGATTTAAAGGAAATGGTAATTTCCTGAGTGGGTGTAAAAAGGGAAGCTTTGAATAGTTTGGGATGGAAGAAGAGCGTGCGTAGCTGGGTTGGCCTCAGGCGGTTTGGTGCTGCGTTGAGTTGTTAGTAGTAGTAGTAAACAGATAAGTAGATCCTTTAACAATGGCTCAATTAATTGACCCAATCCTTTTGGTTTTAATTGGTTTTCAAAGTGATTAGAAGCTGTAGATTTTCTAAAAGAATATATATTATCTTCTGCCGTATGCGAAAATATTTGAGAAATGGATCTCTGGTATCAAGTTTATTCTGATAATCTTGCAGACTCGAAAAATAGTTTCTACCTCAAAAAGCTTCTGCAAAAAAGTACAAATCAATAAAATAAATAAATATTTTATTAAATTCGTAGCTTCACACTAACACATTTTGGACTGCTACGTTTAAAACTTTGATAAATAACAATTAATGAGAAATGACAATAAACAAAATAGAGAATGTTTTCAACAGACGATTTTTGGCAAGTATAAGCAATTTGAACTTCATGGGGGATGGGGATAAAAAGTGAATCTCGGAATAACTTGGGATGGAGGAGACGCGTCTCTAGCACCTTTGGCCTCAAATGGTTACTTGATGCTGCAATGGGCTGGTAGGAGTAATTGCAAGTAATTAGGGGGAGCAGATTATGGGTATAGAAGACCTTAATTTTCTTCTTTTTTTTAGGTGAAAGTTGCAAATGAATACCATGTTATGTTATATAAAAATACCCTGTGTATTCATATAGTTGACATAATGAAGATTGTGTTCTAGCAGAAATGTAGCTTCTTTGTCAAATTTTCCCAATTTTAAGGTGAATTCACTTACAGCGATCTAGCTGTTACAGACATACGACGATTTTACCAGAAGTTTCCGTGTTGCTATTTTTCGTCGTTATTATGATGAATTATCATCAGTTATCCGTAGTTCTTAGGGCTTTTGGTGGTTGCTTATGATTGGCTCTTTAAGGATGCATTCTAATATAACCTGGTGAATAAGGTGTGTGCTAAGACTTAGGAATTTCTATTATTATTTAGGATCTGTATATTGAATATTTTTTTTTTGCTTATTTTCACTGAAAACAGAAAAATAACAATGTGGAATTTGAAAACCTGGTACCCGTGGAATGACTATTTCAAACAGTAAGCTGTGCGAAGAAAACGACTCTTTCGCGCTTTCCAGGTCTATAATGAGATAGCTAGGACATATTTTGTGGATGAAGGATGACAGACCAAAGATTGTCCTTTTCGGCCATCCATCTATGGCCTGACAAAAAGCAAGTGCTTTTGTCTGGTGGGAATGGGGTCACTCCGAAGCAAGGTGGGAAGAGGTCATAAGAAAGGAAGTAAATAGCGACGAAGACCACACTGCCTTTTCATCACAAATAAGTACAAACAAGAGGGAATTTTTTCTAAAGACAGTAGAATTATAAACTTCAAATGAATATTTCGCCCCTATGTCCAAGGACCGTCCTCAGCACAACACAAGCGGAAAAATAAAAGAGAAACTTGCATTGAAATACAAACTTAGAACTTACAAAATCATAAAAACTTTTCATATATTTTCGTTTGTGGTCTGCTGAGGGCGGCCCTTGGACATAGGACCGAAATATTCGTTTAAAGTTTGGAATTCCACTGTCTTTAGAAAAAAAAACCCTATTGTTTCTACTTTTGATTTGTTGTTTGTCATAAGAGAGGAATTAAAGCGAATTGGAATGTCTTAGGAGAAAATAGCTTTAAGATGTAAAGAGAAAAGCTTTGAAAAGATTGGGATGGAGAAGATGCGTGCGCAGCTGCTTGCCTCTGGCGGATTGGTGCTGCAGTGAGTTGGTTGTTAGTGCTAGTAGTGTGAACATTTCACATTTAGTGTTAAATTCATTGCCCAAGTTTTAGTTGACCTCGCTAGTAGTAGACTTATAGCAACTTTTATTTATGTCGGGTAGGAGGAAGGGGTATTTGTCAAAACCGCAAACAACGGGTGAACCTATTGAAATGATTGTAATCATAAAATCTCCTGATTGTTAAGGGGGACAAGTCTCTTTGTAAAACATGCAAAACTTTCTGATTTTACTTTCTACATTTTAGAATTAACAGCAGGTGAAACTAAAAAGATACTTGTGTGCATATGTACTTTATATGTATGTTTTCTTCATTTTCGTGTTTCAACATATACGTATTTCTTTTATTTCACGATGAATTAAGACACCTGCCAAGTTTCCGTGCTTTTTAGTTAAGTTTTAACACTATTCAATACTATTTATTTTATTTCATTTTTTGTATTCTATAGTTTTATTACATTAATATTTTATATATTAATTCCGTTCTTATATTGCTATCATTAATAAATTTAATATTAGTAGTTCCATTAAATTTGTGCATTTTTTCAGATAGTTGAATATGAGAATAGAATCCGTCAGTATTCAACTCCTGACAAAGTCTTTCGGTACTTTGCAACGAGGAAAGTGCACTACCCAAGCGGTGACAGCGAAATATATATGACACCTGACGATTTTCTAAGATCTTTAACTCCTGGTATGAAGCAACCTGAAGGTACTTAATTAGTTTAGAAATACTTTTATTTATATGTTCATCTCCAGTGTTCAGTCGATGCTTGAAACAGATTTATTGGTGGGAGCATAGGTTAAAAATGGATATACCTGCACGCATTTCTGCAGGAGGGAAATAGGAGGATTTATACCCCCCCCCCCAAAAAAAAAAAGTCTTTAGGACCCTCTACCCAGGAAAACTAAAAAGTTGTGACAAAAAGCAAGCTTTGGAAAAGATACGAACTAAAGTTGTTTGCTACAACAATTTAAAACGGAACTTTAATAAACTGTCTCTCAAAAAGAAGGCCGGATTTGAAAAGACCTTTTTGATGTTGTTATTGTTGGTAACATTGTTTTGCATGTTTTGGCACCACTGATGTTTCTATACTGCGCCCTTGTTTGCCAGGCTAATAATTGTGATGTAAATTGTAAATGAGTGGTAAATTCGATTTATATTTGATTCAAATCCGGTGTTTTTTCATATGTTATACCTATTCAAGTGCGGTTTTGTGTCACACGATCAACGCTTTCACGCTTGCGCGGGGGGAGGTGATCCTCTAAAGGTGAGCCATGGCACACCTACCTACAGTTTCAGCCTGAATCTTAATAAAAAAAAAGTAACTTGTTCGGTTAGCAGAATAAAACATTATGTTTTACTTCTGAGTATATTTTGAAATAAAAGTTATTATTATAACTTAAAAAAAAACGCTGTTAATACTTGTGATGTAAATTGTAAATTTGTGGTAAATTCGATTTATATTTGATTCAAATCCGGTGTTTTTTCATATGTTATACCTATTCAAGTGCGGTTTTATGTCACGCGATCAACGCTTTCACACTTGCGCGGGGGGAAGTGATCCTCTAAAGGTGAGCCATGGCACACGTACCTACGGTTTCAGCCTGAATTTTAATTTAAAAATAGTAACTTGTCCGGTTAGCAGAATAAAACATTATTTTTTCTTTTGAGTATATTTTAAAATAAAAGTTATTTATAAGTTTTATAACTTTTCTGAAGAAAATGCACTTGTATTGGGTACGGGAATTCCCTGGTTCATACTGATAATAATTTATCTATCTTCGCGTAACCTACTGAAGAGTGAGAGTACCGAAGTAACCATAGGATTGACACTTTTCAAACATTGACATTAATTTCGATCTGAAATTTTTTAATTAGTTTGATTACGACAGTATCTAGTATGGAATGTAGTACATTTATAACAAACCGAACTGAACATAACAGCTAATTCTTAAAGTATAAAGTGATATAGTAATAAGTTTTTTTTCGATTAATTTTGCTTCTTTTTTTTATATATATATCTCCGAAGTTCGAATTCGATCCTTCGGGGCTTGTGATGGAAGTTTTTTTAAAGAAATATTTTGTCTTCTTAAGTACTATTGGTAAAGCCAGGTTCTCATCTTTTTTTTGTTATTAAAGAAAATATTTTTATTTATAAAGTAATATTAAATTTCATATAAAAATTATCTTTAATCTGATTCGTATTCATAAAATCTTAAAAATTGTTAATCTTTCATATTTTTCTTCTTAGTTTGGTTTTCAGTATAAAATTTTGCATTCTCTTGCAGGACTTGGACTGGATCATTTCGAGACTGTGGATTTTAAGGTACGAAGTCTTTTGATCTCTATTTTTTGTGTATATTTATATATAATAAAATAGTAATTTATGTTTGTTATTAATTTATCTTTTCGAAGTTTGATACTTAAGTAATAAGTTCCACCAGGGGCGAATCTACAGTATTTTCATTGGGGAGGCAAGAGAGGTCCATATCCGGATGTTCAAGGAGGATGGGCTATATAATGATTTTTTCCACATTATTGGAGGGGCAACGGCCCCTCCCCCTTGCCCCTTTCAAACGACGCCCCTGGGTTCCACTCTTGTAACCAAGATAAATTGGTGCGGCATCTGACTTTTTTATAGTTTTATGGGAGCACAAAAATAAGAAAGTTTTCCAGTAAATTGTATCAACTTTTTTCAATCATTTTGTCAACCGGTAAATTTTGTCGACGAATCGAACATCTGTGAGAAATAAACTTGAAATATAAAAATAATTGTTGAAACGGTTCAACAGGGAAAACTACTAGCTTAAATTTCGTAATCCATTTTTTATGAAATCCGCAGTATCACCTTGTCCGACCTTTTTTTAAAACTCGGAAGAAGGACTTTATTTTGTTTGAACTACTGAGTAAATTCACAACCCACTGCACAACTAAAACTTAGAACTGACAACCCGCTGCAGCACCAAGTCGACTCAGGCCAACACAGCTACGCACGTTCCGTTTCCATGCTAATCTGTTTAAAGCCTTTACACTCCCAAGAAGTTCGAACTTCCCTTAAATCCTTCCTTACGACATCCTCCCATCCAATTCTGAGACGACCTGCTTTTTTTTTGCCTTTCATAATTGGCCGGAAAGGATGATCCGTGGCAATCTTTCATCCTTAAACCATAGAACGGCTATCTGAACTTTTCTCTCATTATAGCCCTCTAAAGTGGGATAGAACCACAATTTTTTGTAGAGCTTACTGTTTAAAGTATGGTCGGTTAGACGGGTACACAAAAGAGTACGGAGACAATTCCTCTGAAAAACATCTATTAAATCCTTTTCCGTCTTTTGGAGTGCGCCCGTTTCAGAACCATGCTTGGCCACTGTCGTCACTGCAGCTTCCAATATTCTAACCTTGGTTCTTAGATCTATTTTCCTATTCGTCCAATCTTTTTTCGACTGTGAAAAAAACACCCCAGGCCTTTTACTTTCTAATTTTTGCAACTTCATTACATCCACCATATATTGCTACCTAGGTAGGTAAAGCTGTCTACTTGATCAATCTTCTCGTTACCCAATATCACCTCTTCACCTTCAATTATTCTCAGTCTAAGTGGCTTAATCTTCTTGGTATTAATGTTCAACATTAATCTTGCACCCTGAGCTCTCAGTACATCCGAAAGTCTCAAGTGATAAACCTTTTCGGTTTTACTCTTAAATTTTCTCAGAAAAGTCTAAGTGCAAAATGTCTTTTAAAATAATCTGTTGAAATATTATTGTGTATATGAATAGATTGGTTTTATATTTTGATATTGGTACGATGAATCGTGGAAAAAGTGTGGTTAATGGTGAAAAAATAAAAGAAATTTTAAATTTTAAAAATTTCAAGTTAAAAAATGTTGCAATCTAATTTGTGATTGTCCCAAATAAATATCTTTGAAAAGTACCTTCTGGCCGCCACAGAAAACTCCAAAACCCGGATCAATGAGTGATAATAAAAATGTCTTTAATGGCAAGTTCAGATGTTTATGGTTTTGACAAAAAATTTTAAGTATTTTGTGGCTATTTTTAACTTTAAAATTTTCAAGCTATCCTGTAAGGATTGTTTTTTTTTTTTCAGAAAAAACGCATCAAAAAGGTTTTCCTATCTACCTTATAGGATATCTTTCAAATTTCAGGCTAAAAAAAGGGATAAAATTGTATGTTTCAGAACTTAGCATAAAACAGTACAGTGAAATCGTAGCTCGTTGAAAACACGCATATTGCATTAATGAAGCTCATTTTGTTGCTGTCTTGGTGACGCAAATTCGCTTCTACAAATATGTCAAGTGAAGTAATACTCATCAGAGAGCTCCTAGAAGCAAAGTCAAGGTCATGTAACTTAATATGTTAGTATAGGCTGCAGTCGAGCCCTCAAGCCTTGACGGCCTGCTCATATTTTTTTTCCTTTTTTATGGTGAATTTTCGGGAGAAATGTGTAAAATTTTGTGAAATCTTGCGCAAATGAAATATTTACTTACCTCAAAATAAATCCTTTACTCCCATTAAGGGACCCATGAAATGTGAAAATCCAATTAAAAAAAAATGACTTTAATTTTCCCTCCCGAGATCCAATTCTATGAGATAAAAAGATAAGAAATCTGAATGTAAGGTTTTATATTTAAATAACAGGTTTTTGTTTTGGATCATGCTTACTGTGACTTTTCAGTAAATATGTTGAATTGATGGGGTTCCATATCTCATTTACCTAGGAGTATCTGGGGTGTACAATTGACGGTCTACTTGAATTGTTCAATTCACCTACTAAATTGGCTTTTTATATGTAAATAGGATTCACTTATTGGTAGTCGTAATTGTTTCAAATAATTATAACTCGATTATGATGTTTTCATTTCAATTAAAAATAGGTTTAAATTAAAAATTGCTTGTTGTAATTGAAATATCTTTCAGGTAAAAAAAATCATCATGTATACGCCTTACTCAGTCTGTTAATTAGAATATACACTGCAAAATAAAATCAATTCAATATTTAGTTTGGGAGTTAACTCTATACAAAGCGATATATCTTTAGCTTAAACAAGGTGGATTGTGGTGGCTGGCAACCTGCCGACCGCTTAATTTAGGGTAGATTCTACTCGTTTTCAGTTCTCAAACTGCTCATTGCTATCTTTTAAAAGCACGTGTTTTTTTGTCTGTTTTTATTATTGCTGTAAAAGACCATTACTCTCTAACCTTTTGAAAGTGCTTTATTAAATTTGATATAGATTCATATTTGTAGACGTAAATGTAGATTCAGACAGCACAGGTTCTATGGACTGTGGATTCAAGTAATAGGCAAATTAGTTAGGTTCGTTTAATAGGCCAATTAATATTGACTGAGAGAGAAAAATGTTTGTATATTGTATTAAGTGTGGGCTTCATTTTAAATTTTAAAGATCAGAGCTAAGAAAGGACCGATTTTTTGTCTGACTCGTTGCTGATCAAGACGCATAACGAGTCGATCAAATTTTGTATCCTAATAATTGGAGCTCTGCAATACTCCTAGGACCTGGCAGAAAGTTGTCAGTACCTCTGGGAGATATGCCCTTTTTTAAAGGTTGATTGAGGTAGCAAGTAAAGCGTGACTTAAATCAACTGCAACATCTTCTGTTCGACTGTTTTTTTGGAACTCATTTTTGGAACAGGTGTCAGATGCGTGGATTGATTTTCGGCACCATTTTTCAATACATTAAGCACCAGGAGCACTAAGAGCTTCTCAATAAGTTAACCTAAGGTCGATCTGCTGAGTAAGAGTGCCTGAAATTGAGTGGTTCCCTTAACCTTAGACCCACCTGTGCCTCTAGAGGGACCAAGGGCAAGGAGCTGAGAATTTTCCCGCAAGTTTACTGCTGCCAGCATATCCTCCCACTGAGGCTGGATTGAGTTGTTTAGCTTTCGCAGATCTGTCTGGTACGTCCTGGTGCATGTCTGGTGCATGTTTTTGGGGTCTGCCTCTGGTGTGCACCCGATGGCTGCCAGTGGAGCGATGCATTTACTTGTTTCCTTTGAAATGGTTTCAGCTTTTGTTTTTGTTGTCAGTTTCCCGCCTTATTTTTTTTCTGAGCTATTTCCAGTTATTTTTAACAATAAATATGAATTAAGGATTACAAGGTCATTTCGGATAGTACTAAGAATGTTGACAAAATCTCTATAACTGGTTTTTAAATTACAGCCGAAGACTTTAGATATTTGGGCAAGAGACGCTTATGCTTGTGTATACTTGAAGTACCAGACATCAAAACAAAAATATTTTTGCCCCTGGACCGTCTTAGGTTTGTTTATATTCGAAAACCTTGGTTTTCAAAGATTTTACTTTTGGTTGTTTAGAAATTATAAAATATTTTGAGCAGTACTACATGTTTGTCAGTGTTGTCATGTTGAGCCGGGCAAATAAACAAGGAAAACTAATTAATTAATTTTGACAACGTTTTTTCTCTGTAAAATTTCCAGCATTAACAATCCTTTGGCTCCCAATGACAGTTACATCTTCAAAGAAAAGCTACTCCTCCTTAAGGTGTTTCGTGTCATATGCTTTTAGCTTTTTTTGCTGATTTTCATCCTACTTTTTTGCGCTCGTTCCTGCCAAAAACCGCATGACCACTTATGGAAGTCTTTTTCAATAAAAATTGAATTCGTGATTCTTCCTAACTTTTTGGAACTATATTTGGTTGTGCTAGTTTCTAGTCAATAAAAACAATCGCATTATTTGCTTTTTTAGTAGTTGGTAAGTAAATAAAGGATTAGCAATCCCATCTAATTTTCATTTCAGAAAGATAGTTTTAGCTTCAAACCTGAAATAGATGACGCTGTGCTACATTCCGTAATTGTATTCACATAGATATTATATTATATAGAGAGCCTTTTTTGACTAGTGGGATTAGGGACTTAATTTCATCTTTTCTGGCATCACCGGGTTTCGGCGACAGATGAAGTTAGGCTAGTATCAATCGCCGAAATCCCTTGGTGTTAGAAAAGACGAAAAACTAGGTTCATAAAATCCCAGTCCATTCGGTTCATATATTACTAAATCTATGTTTCCTCTCTTCTGTAATTGTGCTTTGACGAGCTCATTGTATTCCTAATGATAAAGGAGATGAAACGAAAATCAATTTTGTTCATCTAGGGCTCTTCCATGGCAGGACAGACTAAGCAGACATATGCAACTGAGGGGGTTGTAGCAACTTTGGGGGGTTGTAGGGATCTAGTGACTTAAAGAGAAACAAATGTTTTCTTTCTTCTGAATATATAAAGAAATTCTACTTCATAGCTGCCACAAATTCTTATTTTAACATAAATGAAATATCCCAGGGAAAATTTACCTAAGCTGTATGACATATTTCTTTTTGATAAGTTTACTCTTCTTGTAGAAGTTTTTTTTAGTATCTTTTTAGCACAATTTTAAATTCTATTTGTAATAATAACCTTAAAATGATTTCATCGTTCCTTACTAGTTCTTGAAGTTCATGGTCAATTTCAATTAAAAATTGACGTAATGGAAATGTTTATCATTTATTTAGTACTAATGTCCGGAAAGAACTACGTTTCTAGGAAATTCCAGTTTTATCCTGAATATAACAATTAGATATTTACTATGGAAATTTCGTTTCTAAAATATCACGATTTCAATTTGTCGGGAGTCTTCGATTTCACCAATAATGATTTTGAGAGATTTTCCTCCAATACCTTGTAAGTGTCTCCTCAAGCCAAAGCTGTGATTTGAATTTGATGAGAGAAAGGGTAGTTGAGGGCAATTGAAAATATCTAAAATTACCCGTTATATAATCAGAAAAAAATGCTTTATACTCTTTCAAGACCTGAAGGGGGAAAGATCTGTACCCCTGAACCTCTCCTTCAGGCTGTTCCACTGGTTTAGTTAAGCTGAAACTGTATTCGTTTTTGGAATACTTGATGTTGTAGTATTGTTTTGCAACACTGTGCATTCATATTTTATTTTAGATGCTATTTACTTCATAAAATATTTCTCTAATCTATTCTTTCTTTTTTTGGTCTACAATGAAGAGCATGGACAAGGTTTGTCTTACGCTTTCTTTCTATCCCTATTTTACTATCCCAATTATCCTTATTTATCCCATTATATAAATTTGATATGGCTTGTAACAATGTTTGGTAATTGTATTTTAGTGTGTGACCTTGATTGGGATTTAGGTTGTACCATGCTTCCGTGTTTAGCATCAAATGCATAACATAGTTCTTGTATTGATTGGTTATGTTATATATTATTCTCGAATTGGAAAATATGCTTCTGGTTGGAACGATCCTAAATTGCTTGTAAAACAAGTCAGGTCTTCAGTGGTGTCTTCGCTCTTTTTTTTCAGTTCAGTTTGGAATTATTTCAGTTTGGTGTCAGTCTGACCAGAGTCTCAGTTGAGTCCAGATATATATTGCTAAATCCTTTATTTTGTGTTTAATTTATCAATTATTGCGGATAATATAGGGAGGGCGTGAACATCTTTCAAAAAATATATATGTGGTGGCGATTAAGACAAGACTGGGAAACGCTGACAAATTTTGTATGCATTTTTGAGGATTTTTGTGTAACCCCCTCCCAAAAAAAAATTTTTTTTAGTAAAACCTCCTCCGAAAAAAATCCTGGGTACGGCCTTGTCTTCTACTGCTGGTTGTGGGCCCAAAGGAGTTGTGAGTCATGAAACAGTGTTTCCACCTATACAGAGCGTGACCTCTAGGGTAAGAACTAACTTACAACCTTCGAATGCAAACAACGGAACTCACCTTTGAAACAGTAGATATGGTTTAGCCAGTGACAGGTCCAGGAGTTGTGGTAGGTGGCTTCGCTCTAATGGTCATTACCCAAGGCTAACGCTTCTTCAAATGGGTTTTTAGGCGTATAAATGTAATTATGGAACCTATTGGTATGTTTCATGTCAGAGAAGCCACAACTCATTTAGAAATGATCCTTAAACAAGGGTAAATAATCGTATATTGGATACGGTCACGTTCCGGACATGAATTTGACAAATTCGGGCTGCGGTTAAAATTAATTTTCCCTCAGCATTGGTAAAAATTACGCGACTGTAAGGTACTAAAATGCTTGTTATCTTAATTCTGGTTAAGTGACAGACGTCTTTTCGCCAAGCCCAGTTGGATACTGGGCTTAGCAATGTTTTTTTTTCTGGATAGAGTGTTTTCTTTTGAACTACGATGAGCATATTTGTTATTTTTTTAATTTGTTTACTTCAACAAAATTCCTGAAACCTGAAAAAATTCCTGAAACCTGATAGTTTCAGGTGCTCACAACGAAATAATTTTGAATTCCCGCATTTACGGAGATATTTCAGCAGTGAGCAGATTTATAATTTCTTTGCATAGAATAATTTTAATCAAATCTAACAGTTTGTGGTAACGAACTATAAGTAAGGGGCGACCCTGCTCAATAGTCACCGAAACTCTAAAACCGGAATTTTTTAATACCAATAGATACATCACTTAGGCTAGGAATAAGTGAAGATGAAAAGGTGAAGTTGGGTAATGAAAAGATTGATCAGGTGGACAGCTTCACTTACCTTGGCAGTATTATTAGTAAAGATGGTGGGAGCAGTGAAGATGTCAAAAGTAGAATAGCCAAGGCTCAGGGTGTTTTTTCACAGTTAAAAAAAGTTTGGAAGAATAGGAAGATAAGTCTGCAAACCAAGATTAGAATATTAGAAGCTACAGTGATGACAGTGGAAAAATATGGCTCTGAAGCATGGGCGCCCCGAAAAGCGGATGAAGATTTGCTAGATGTTTTCCAGGGAAATTGCTTAAGGATTGTTCTGGATACCCGGCTGACTGACCGTATTTCAAACAATAGGCTATACGAAAAATGTGCTTCAATACCGCTCTCTAGGGCTATAATGAAAGAAAAGTTGAGGTGGCTGGGGCACGTTTTGCGGATGAAGGATGATAGATTGCCGAAGATTGTTCTTTTCGGTCAACCCTCTAGGGCTAAAGGGAAAGTAGGTCGTCCTCGTCTGGGGTGGGAGGACGTCATAAAAAAAGATTTAAACGAAATGAGAACTTCATGGGCGGGTGTAAAAAGGGATGCTTTGAATAGATTGGGATGGAGGAGGAGCGTGCGTAGCTGTGTTGGCTTCAGGCGGCTTGGTGCTGCAGTGAGTTGTTAGTAGTAGTAGTAGTAATAGTAATAATAGATACATCAAAAGAATCGGATTTTTATGCTAATTTCAAATATATAAGCTTCATCAAGTTTAGTCTTACCCACCAAAAGTTACGAGCCTGAAAAAATTGCCTTATTTTCGGGAAAAAAGGGGAAACACCCCTTAAAAGTGATAAAATCTTAATGAAAATCATACCATCAGATTCAGCGTACCAGAAAACCTTACTGTAGAGGTTTCAAGCTTCTATGTGCAAAAGCGTGGAATTTTGTATTTTTGCCAGAAGAAATATCACGGATGCGTGTTTATTTGTTTGTTTGCTTTTTGTGTGTTTTTTACAGAGATAATCGTATTGACCCATTGGTCCTACAATATCGTGGAAGGGCTCATCCGAACAAAAATTAAAATTTCTATTGCCCTTTTTAAGTGACCAAAAAACTGGAGGGCAACTAGGCCCCCCCACGCTCACTTTTTTTTCCAAAGTCACCCGATCAAAATTTTGAGATAGCCATTTTGTTCAGCATAATCGAAAATCTAATAACTATGTCTTTGAGGATGACTTAATCCCCCATAGTCCCCGGGGAAGGGCTGCAAGATATGATCTTTGCCCATTGTTTACATATAGTATTGGTCATTGGGAAGTATACAGACGTTCTCAGGAGGGATTTTTTCTGGGGGGGGGGGGGGTCGGGGGGAGCTGTTACGTGGGAGGATGTTTTCATGGAGAAAGGGACATTTCTATGAAGGGGGCGCCAGATTTCCCAGCATTATTTAAAAAACGGCCAGAGATTAAATTTTAAAAACAAGTTTTTTCAACTGAAAGTAAGGAGCAACATTAAAACTTTAAACGAACAGAAATTTTTACATATATGATGGGGTTTACCCCCTAGTCAATACCTCGCTCTTTATGCTAAAGTTTTTTAGTACTTTCAAAAGAGCTATTTATTCTAATTAAACGGCCTTTTTGATTCATGGGTCATTCTTAAAGAATCGGAACAAAATTCGAACTTTAGCGTAAAGAACGAGGTATTGATTAGGAGGTGAGCCCCCTCATATACGTAATAATTTCCATTCGTTTTAAGTTTTTATGTTGCTCCTTACTTTCAGCTGAAAAAAACTTGTTTCTTCTTAATTTAATTTCCCCAGCTTTGTTTCGGTTTATTTCTCTCATCTTTGACAGGAAGATTTCCAATCTGTACCACAATTTTTTACTCGTTTAACAAAATTCTGTTTATTCTGTTTGTTCGTTAATCAAAATTCTGTAAAAGATGTCACTGCAGTTTTAGTCACTTAAATTTGAAAATTTAAGTCTAGAGAATTGATTTTTCTGGACTTGGTCAAGCCAAAATATTCATATTGAAGCCTGTTAAAGAAAATGCCTTAGATTGAATATATAATAGATTAATAGAATAGAATAAAATAATAGATAGTATAACAGAATGTATAATAGATTAAGAAAGGCCATGGGAGTGAAGCCTTTGAGAGTTAGATAATGCCAAAAGAATAAAAGAAAAAACTTGGGAAAAGAATTCGGCAGTGCCCGCAATAGTGAATACTTGATAAAAAAAAACAGACAAACTAGAAAGCATCATAAGAGGCTCAGAGCTGGATAGAACTTCCACCTTAGAAGGATGAAAAATAAATTTAGCTGAAACGTGGATATGAGGAGGGAAGCTTGTCTGGGGTTTATAACCTAAGCCGTAGGAACAAATATGGTTCGATCCTATTTTCTAGGGCAATAATAAAAGAAAGGTTAAGATTGTTAGACCAGGTTTTTCTGAGAAAGGATAAGAGATTACCTACTTTTTGGCCTATTTGGCTAGCTTTTGGCAGATTATACTTTTCGGCCGTCCATCTTGGGACAAAGGTAAAGCAGTTCATCCCCTAATGGGCTGGGAAGGGTCATTAGAAAGTCTTAAAGGGAACTGGAAGTAAGGGGGTTAAAGTAAGTAGAAGTTAGTGGGAAGTGAAGGGGTTAAAAGTGAAGCTTTGAACCTATTTGAGTGGATGGGGAGCATGTGCAGCTCTGTTGGCCTCAGGTGGCTTGTTGTTACAGTGGGTATTTAGTAGTAGTAGTATTTAAAAGACAAAAAGCGCATCGTGAAGATTTTAAGAATTTATAAGTTGTTGCAATGGAAATGATTGCTGGATTAGAATTTCTTAGAGGAGAACGCTTATACTGCTAGAAGAGCAAAATAAAACTTCACGACCTGACTTTTGAATATTTGCCCTTTATAGTGTAACATGCATGATGTTTCCCTTGTAGTTTCTGGTTATGGTGTGGATTTTTGCTGTTTGCTTCTTTGTCTGTCTTTTAGATTTGCTACATCACCTTTATTTCATTATTTTGTTTTTCGAAGCTTGGTGTGTTATGGACAAAATATATTTTCCCGGAAATAAATAACATCTTAGGATAAAGAATATGGAAATCCTTATATATTTATATATAATAAC
>JAQQPU010002240.1:23264-70306 GCA_029168905.1 Artemia sp. Kazakhstan ARC1039 | reverse complement strand
TTTTTTTTTTTTTTGTTTAGCACTGAGGACGACTTGGCGGAGGTCCTTGTCGAAATATTTGCTTATATTTTGTCATCTTCATGGTTCGCTGGCTGACAAAATCCTCGTTTTTTCACTCTTTTTGATTTTATTTTTCATTTTGTTATTTTCTCTCTTCTCTGAGTTTCGTTTGATAAGGATGACAACCCCTCACACCCTCAGGGCAAGGGTTGCAATTTACGCCCTTGTGGCATATAAGGTCTTTATAGAAAGGGTTGTCGTAAAAACTCAAAAAGGGCTCATTCGATACGAAATTGAGAGGCCTAGTGCCCTTTTTAATAGTCGACAGTTATTGGAAGGCTTGACAATTTTTTATTTATATTATAAAAGCGTTTAGCTTTCAAGAATGCTCTGTATAAATAAAAAATTGAATTCCCATTCAGTACTGCATTTTTTTTATTCAGTTACCATTTCACCGTTACATGGAAAGGGTCGTCAAATTTTAGTTGTGTTTTATTTTAAGGTTTGAAATTTTTTTATAGTAACATTGGATTGTTATTATTAATTTTTAATATTGTGCCCTGAGGACGGTCAAGCGGAGGTCTTGGCCGAAACATTTCCATTTTAGCTCACATTTTTCACTGGCTTGTTTAATCCTCGTTTTTTCTTTTTTACTATTTTTCGTTTTATCGTGAAATGGAGGCCATGGATAAAATTGCCGAAGATCTGGAAGATGCGGCCAGTCGGCATAATAGTATAATTTGATTTAAATTGGTTTTTATTAACAACCCGTCTCACAATAAACAAGGGAAAATGGAGCACAAACAAGAAAAAAAAATTATTAACAAGGAATATTAACAAGGAACAATTAAGTAATATTAACAAGGACTTTTCACCAAAATTACAATTCATCGCCAATTTTCTAAGCATATTCAAATTTTATCCAAAATAGAAATTGCAAATTTAAACGTGGAACGGTACTAATCAACGTACAATTATTGATTTACACATTTTAAAAGCAATTAACCAGGGATTTAAGGGACCGGTACCTCAAACTATATCTTGATTAGGTCTGGGAATGATTTGGAAAACAATCAGAATTAAATTAAAAATAAGAGGTTTTCAACTGAAAGCAGGGAACAGATTTGGAACCAATTTGAACAGAATATTCTTTGTATGAAGGGGGTTGTATGATCCTTGGCTCCCTACTTTTTACTGTGAAGTTTGGATTTTTTCTAAAATTTTAAGAAAATATGCAATTTGGAAAAACAAGATATTTTAAAGCACTAAAAAACTTTCATTTAATGAGCGAAGTGTTGAGAAGGGGACAGTCCCCTTTATATACAGAGTAGTTTATATTTATTTTAAGTTTTAAACTTGCTCCTTACTTTAGTTGAAAAACCTTTACTATTTGTTTAATTACATTTCATTAAACTGTAGAGTTTTATGAATACAATAGTTTAGGTAGCGCCGAAAAAAAAACTATCAATATTTCAATGATCTCTATTTGGATTTTGATGGATAATCAAACAGTTCGTGGTAACGAACTGTAGGTAAGGAGCGAGCCGGCTCAATAGTAACCGAAACTCTAAAAAACGAAATTTTGATACCAATAGATATATCAAAGGAATTGCCATATTATCTTGATTCCAAATATATAAGTTTCATTAAGTTTAGTCTTCCAAATCAAAAGCTACGAGACTGAGAAAATTTGTCTGATTTTCGAAAAAAGACCCCCTGAAGTCATAGAATTTTAATGAAAATTACATCACCAGATTCAGCGTATCAAAGAACCTTACTGTAGAAGTTTCAAGCTCATATCTGCAAAAATAAGGAATTTTGTATTTTTTGTCAGAAGAAAGATCACTGATGCGTGTTTATTTGCTTTTTTTGTGTGTGTGTTTTTTCCCCATGGGTGATAATATCAACCCAGTGGGCCTAGAACGTCGGAAGATGGTTCATTCTAGTTCTAGTGCCCTTTTTATCTGACCACACAAAATGGAGGGCAACTAGGCTCCCTCCCACGCCACTTTTTCCCCAAAATCGTCCGATCAAAATTTTGAGATAGCTTTTTTGTTCAGCATAGTTGAAAGGCCCAATAACTATGTCTTTGGACATAAAATGACTCCCTAAGGTCCCTGGGGAAAGGTTTGTAAGTTATAACATTTGCCCATTGTTTTATCTTTTATTGGGAAGTATGCATATATTTTTTGGGTGGGAGGGGAGGACGAATTTTCCGCTGGGAGAATTTTTCATTGAGAGGGAAGTTTCTAGGGGCGAACTTTTCAGGGGAAATTTTACACTGGGTGATTTTGCCAGAATTCTTATACGAAATTTCTTTATATGTCTTGCTTTCTCTTTACCGATTCAATTTTACGCGTGGAGATGTTAAGGGTAGTTGTCTGGGGTGAATTTTTGCCAGAATTGAATTGTCCAGAGGATATATCTATGAAAAAAATGATAATAAAACACCAAAAACGTGTCCTTTCAGGGGGAAAATACAGAAATTCCCAGCATTCCGCTCAGGAGAAAAATTTCTGATTATAGTGGCTTCATATATCAGCTCATGGGTATTCTTGCAATACAAGCAAAAGTAGATGGCATATTTTTTTCCGAAATTGCCCCTTATTAAGTTGTTTTCCTTGTGTTTTCTATTATTATACGAAAATTTCAGTTTTTTGTTACTCCAACCAAATCATATATTTTTTTGCAGAAAACTCGAAAGGGGTCCCTCAGTCACAAATTAGAACTTTTATTTTCCTTATTTATGGTCAAAATCTATTGGCAGACAGCCAACAATCGGGTAACACACATTTTTTCCATGGTTTCTTCCTATTCTGCTATATTTTCATTGGTTTCCTTATAATTACTTTATAGTCCCAAATTTCCAGAGGGGCCATGGCTCCCCTGTCCCCTGCCGGTGCCCTTGCCAAGGTACATGATATGATCGGACGGTGATACATTATTTTCACCTAGCCTCACTGAATAAACCTTTTCTGAGCAATTAAAAAGCAAAACAGCTGACTCATCAATATTAAATTGCTAACCAGTTGCCAAATAACAGTTTTTCAAGCCGACAGAAATTATTTTCTAAGGATGTCAGCAATCCATACAAAATTTAGCAGGTTATCCGCAAAACCTAGAAGTGACACATCAGTGTGTTTAAAAATGTAACTCGATAACACGACCTTTTGTGCATCATTGACCCTATTATTATGCAACGTTGGAGAAGTTATAGCCCCTTGTTTAATTCCCTTATGTACAGAAACCTCCTCACTTAGATATCCCTCTGGCAAATGAACACAAAGCTTAAGATTCTTATACGTATCGCGCAGTGATCCCGCGATGGAAGAACACAAACCTCACTTATGCATTTCAACTACTATCTGGGTATGAATACCTGAATAAAAGGCTCTTCTAACATTACACTGGCCAAAAATGAAAGGTTCCCGCGAATGATGAGCCTTAAGTAATATATTAGCAAGAAGGGGAAGTGCATGGGTATACCCTAAACCCTTACGGAAACTAAACTGATGCGGCGGTATTTTACACTTATCAAGATTCTCACCAAACACTGTGATTTCAAATAACTTACAAAATCCAGTTGAAAGGGCTACTGACCTATAAGAAGAAGGCTCTTCTGCTAGTTTTCCTTTTTCTTAAATTGGAATGATCAAACCCACATCAAAACAACTCGAAACTATAATTTGTATCAAAACCATCTTGAACAGAGGGGCAATATGATGGTAAAGAAAATAACCTTCCAGCGAAACGTGTAAAGCAACAATGCTATCACATCCTTTAGAATACCCCTTTTTAAAGTTTTTAACAGCTTTACAAATAAGGGACGGTGATACTGAAAAATCATCAAAACTATCAGACAGCATTGCATCCAAATCTTCTTCATAACGTGACTCTAAGACTGTGTCAGGTGCTTTGAACTCTGATTCAAAATAAGAAATCCACTCACTATTTGAAATATTAGAGACAGGTTCAGTTTCTTCTAGCCTAGACCGAAGTGACCAAATGATGTTTGAATTTTTACCTAGTTTTTAGACAAAATATTCTTTGAGTGCTGCAGGGTGGGCGTCTAAAATTTTTTTGTAATCTCCGTTTACTATGGATTCTAATTTTGTTTACTATTCCACTTCGCAGCTTCCCATTTTCGTGCCAGATTTTCAGCCACAACATTGCTGACGCACAAGCAGCCACCAGATTCGGATTGCTAGACCACCCTTTCTTCTACGACCTATTGCATGTGCGCCTTGCCGGAACTGATACACGCAAGGCATGAGATATTTCATAACAATATATATTTACTTGGAGCCGTATTTTGTTCTCACTGCGAAAAGAATTTGCATTTCTCTAAATACCCTTAAATACCAGCTTCTCTGGAAATAAAACACCATTCCTGAAATATACGCTTACTGTCCTTTGTTTTGGATTTTTACATTGCAATATTAGCCTCGTGAAATTTTAGATGGTGTCTTAAAGAGGAAAGTTAGAAAAGCAGCTAGGAATATTAGTGAAAATACTTTAAGTTTAGCAGAAAAGAAGGGGAAAGGCTTGTACATAGTCAATCTAATCTTGTCCCAGTCAAAGACACGAACGGGGGCACACTTAGTAATAAGGAAAGAGTTAAATGGGCAGATCATTTCGAGAATGTGCTAAACCGTGATAAGGCTACAAGAAATGATGTGGAAACAGGGGTGGATCCAGGGTTTTTCTTAGCGGGGGACTCATAATAGGCTGCTTCGATAAACTTGCGAACAAAGAAATACAAGCAATTCAAAGGGAACCTCGACGATTATGCGTTGCAGGTAGGTAGTGGAAATGGTCATAACTCCAATATTTTGGTGAACTTAAAATGGCTCGTCCTGTTAGTTTAGAGCTCTTCGTTAGTATTTCCTCTTGTATTCATCCTAAAATATTTGAATAAAGACCAAAATGGTCAGAAAAATATCAACTCTAATAATGATGAATATGTATGTGCTTCAAACTAAGTATACGAGTCGAAATACTCCTTAAAAAACAAATAATTATGTGTCTGTTATTTTTGTATTGTATAGGTATAGATTGGTGATTTAAATTCTCGGGGTTTCAAGCTGCGGTGGATGTTTAATTAATCTTGAGATAATCAGATATTCACTTCAAACATTTTAATCTCGATATGTCTATTGAGCACAAAAATACAAATTTGAAATTCTTTTAGCATTAAGCATTAAGAAATTCTTTTAGAAAGATATTCTTTCATTAGAAATTCTTTCAGCATTTAGCATTGAGTAAGAGAATTGTCCTGTAAAATTTTGATTTATAGACAACTAATCGTGGAGACATGATTGGATGGCATGTATCAAAATAAGTATAAACATCCAGAGCAGTATATAGAGCAGTTTGTACAATTTTATGGACAAATATATGCAACCCTTATACAAAAACATAACTATATTTTGTGACTGGTTAGTATTGGGAAGGTGAGAAATTCTGAAGTAATATTCTAGTTGCATTCCGTTTCCGTGGTTAACTCAAGTGGTGTGAATTTCAATTTTTTTTAACATTTTTTTAGTAAATGTTAAAAGAAAATACTGTTATGCTTATACGTAATGAGAAATAAGGGGCCCATCCATACCAGCTAGATAAGAAAAATAAACACATAATTATTTGCCTTTGTAAGGTTGCCCCTACTATCAGGGCTAATAAATTTGATAGCGTGCTACAAACTGAGGCTTGGGTAAGAAATCGGTACTCAGAATTCAGTGACAACTGATTTTTATTACAAAAGAAGATAAAAAGAAAAATATTCTAATTCTGCTTATGTTGAATATTTCTAAACCTCTTCTAGGTCTAATGTCTAATGGTCTAATTGTTCAATCCACCAATGTTTACCGAAAAGAAAAAGATTAAGTTAATTCTAGGCTATCGAATCTTTCTACTTAAAAGAGTTACACTTGAATAGCTAGTCAAGGCTTGAGTTCTGGGTTATTAAAGTCCTTTAACTCAAACTATTGCTGAGCTAAGCTAAGAATAACCGTACTTGATTTTATTTCAATTTACATTAACCCAAACCAAGAGATCCTCTTATTATTTCTTAAAAAGGGCTGTGTATTCCTTGGACCTTTAGTAAGCTTTAACTTTAGCAGGGAAAACTTTTAATTGAAAATATCTGGACATAAAGGTTTGGAAATTCTTAAATCAACAATATTGTTCCCTTTTTCCCTAACCTACCTGTATAAACATTAAGGCCACCTTTGTATAAACATGCAGTACAAGTTTAACGAAATGAAAGACTGATTAAAAAGGGAACCGTGTTCGTCTCCGTATAAACGTCTGAAGATTGCAGAAAGGGGGGGGGCAAGTAATGTTATTGTTCGATAATTCCAATTTTCGAATATAAGGTCTTTATAAAGTCAAGCTAAGTCCCAAGGAACTCTAGGCTGAAAAGGGGAGCAAAAGGGCTCGTCTAACGTTGACTTCTTGGTTAAGGTTCCTTTCATCTTTAAACCTTCAGTTATTCGAAGCTTAAATTTCTGGGAAAAAATTTAATTTAGCTTATTCTAACCTTAAAATGCTCTTTTGTCCAAATGGCTGAAGCCTGGTCTAATTGGAAATACTACCGAACTATAAACCCAAAATCACCAACTTATAGTAAAATGTTAGATTTCAGCACTAGTTGTTATTAATTTCTCCTATATACGTATTAAAGTTATCTCCAAGTGACAGAAATTTTTAGAAGTTTTCTTCTTATTTAAATTTTATCTTCAAACTTTTATCTCCAAGGGGAATTCAGACAGACAGTGGTAGTCTACCTTAATTACAAAGTAAAAACACTTACTCCTTGTTTGATCCAAAAAGGACTACCTTGTTTTCGTCCCCGAATCCCTATTTTAAGTTTTGTCTTATTTTGTTATTCTATAACAAATATTTGTTATTCTATAGGAAATGTGCATTTTTCTTAGTTCAGCCATGCCAATCTGCGTCTTGGAGTTGTTCTGGAAATATATAGAGATTAAATCTTCAAATTCTTTGCTCTATTCGTTTTCTATACCAGCTATGGGGAGGCTCCCTTTTAGGCTAATTATAGATATGTTTAAAGGTGCCATTTCTTTTGTAATCTGTCCCCTATACATACTGTTTATCTTTAACATCTCTGCAGTTAGAGAACATTCTTCTGGCAATTTCACTATTGAGCTGCCTATTATATATGTGAATTTACTGTTTTTCTCTGTTTTGCATTCGAAATGTATTCTTATTTCTTCTTTGAAAGGAAATGTGATTATATACTTTTCCCTTCCAATTCTTTGGATTAAGAGTTTATTTTTCTTTATAATTTTGGTTTGAAACTCTTTATTAATTAATGCATTATTTTCCATATAGTTTGCTAAACTGCAAGTTTTCATTTGTGTGCGTCTAATAAGAAATTGGTGGTTGCACAATAGTGGTATACTCTTTAAATTACATTCTTTTCTATATTGTCATCTTCTAAAAAATATCTCGTTTGATCTTTACTCAACCCAAAAATTTAAACTCGTTTTCTATTTGAAAGAAATACGAAGTGTTTGACACTGGGAATGGAATGCTGAACATTTCGAACATTCTGAACCCATCTTGTTTATTTGATATTGAGAAATCACAAAGAACCAACAATTTCAATTGTTGTGTCGCCACATTGCAGCTAGTCGATTTATAAAGTTCCAGTAAGCCACAACGCCTATAATTAACTGATATTCTATAGCCTAATGGTAGTGAATATTAAGGTTTTTCTATTTCTCCGCCGAGAAAATCCTTTAAACTAGGATCTTTATAATTTATTGGTTTTGATTTAGCTTTTCTTTCATGGATAAATCTTCCTTGTTCGTAACTATCAACTGTTTGCACAGAAGTATTTCCTTCCGACTTGTTATTTATTCCGTCCACGGGTTGTAATTGAGGCTCTTGTAAACTCAATTCTGTGTATGCTCCTGCGCTACCAGAACCATTCCCCTCACTCGAAGTCGTAATGTAATGTTGGTTTACACTTTCCAAATTGTTTTCATTTATTTGGTTTAATAAACTTCCCTTTAAATCACATTGCCAAATATTACAGGGGATGTCTTCCTCTATCTGTGTTTTATTTATTTGCTCCCCTTCAATTTTGTCTGTTATAGGATCTAAGGGCTTGGCATCTACCTTTGACCTTTGTTTTGCAATCTCGGAGTTCATGGCTAAGAACCTTTCGTGGTCGTTTATCTTTTTAAGTTGTCTTATATTTACTAACCTACGTTTACAAGTTTTTAACTCCTGTAACAAAAAGGCGTTTTTATATAATTCCGACAACACTAGATAGGGTCCCCCTTAAGAATAATTTTTCTATGAACTTCCTTGAATGACATACACTAAATTATTAGGGAAGATTTCGATTTCCATTATTTTTTTGTTGTATTGTGCCGCTTGATCTTTTCGGGCCCTTTTTAATTCATTCATGCGTATTTGTCGGCTGACAAATACCTCTTGAACGAGATTAGATACCCATTCATCTTCTGAACAGAACCCCTCCCTCGGATTAGAAACAATGTTGTCAAATACAGATTTTGCTTCGAAACCATGTAGTAGAAAAAAGGGTGTATATTTCCTGCTAGCATCTATGCTAGTGTTTAACGCTAATTTTATGAATGGTAAGAATGCACTCCAATTTCCTCTATGTATGTCATCGTGGTAGTGAGTTAGTATTCTTTTTACACATTTTACTCTATTTTCTACTAATCCATTAGATTGGGGTTTCTTGGCGATGAATGTATAATTTTGAATCCTAATTCTTTGGCCATTTCATTAAAGGTTTTTCTTGTAAAGCATGTGGCATTATCTGACAGTAGGAAATCCATATTTCCAAAATGGGATATGATTTCTTTTATTATAAATTCTATCACTGATTTTGACCTGAGGTCTTTGGCTGGTGCTATGACTGTATACTTAGTGAAATGCTCTACTGCAATAATTATATATTGGTCACCGTTCGCGCAAAGTTGTAGTTTTCCCGTGGTATCCATTGACCAGATATGAAATGGGTGGTCGGGGAAAATACTTTCTCTCAATTTAGGATATATATTGCCAACTTTATTCCTCCTTAAACATAGATCGCAATTCTTTACCGCCTCCTCAACTTGGCAGTACATATTTTCAAAAACACAACTTTGTTTTAACTTATTCAAAGTTTTTACTGTCCCCATGTGTACTCCTAGGAAAAGGCTCGTATGCATAAGATTAATGATTCCTCTAATTAGTTTTTTTGGTAGGATGATTTTAAATTGGTGCATCTGTTTCCCTTTTTCTGAGTCGTCTATTGTGTACAATATTCCTTCGACTAGGATCAACTGAAGATCTCTTAACCATTTCACAACAAAAGGATTCCCTTCCCCCAAATTTGAAGTTTTTGTTTTGTTGTTAATTTGAGCTCTGCCCGAAACGACAAATTTTGGAAATTCTTCCTGCGGCTTACCCCTCTTGGTGCCTAGGTCTGCGGGTATTCCAGACCCAGCCCAATTATCCATGCTAGTGACCCTTTCTATAGTCCTAGTCTTCGCAAGTTCCACCGCACGAGCTTGTCGTATCCATAATGGCTCGTCCCTCTCCGAGTCTGAATCCCTGGACGTTTGGGATTCGGCCCGATTATCCATAGTGCCAGTAACTCCCATAGTAGTTCTGGTCTTCGCAAATTCCGCCGTCAGAACTTGTCCTATACAGGATTCAATTTCACTCCCCTCTAAAATTGACCTGCTGTCAGTAACACACGCATGCATACTGCCCTTTACTTTTACCTCTTTCAGTTTGCCATGGATAGACCCAGAGGTTAGGCATCTATCCCTGTACCCAGGCTTGTTCCTTCTTATAGAAGGAAACTCCTCTTCAGTATTACTACTGAATTCATCCCCTTTCGATGTTTTGATAGCTCTGGGAATGTTTGAGCTACCCGTATTTCACTCACATCCCTTACAGGGCCTGTTCAAACCAGTCTGGCTCGGCTGTTCATTTCTACCCTCCTTAGACTTTTCATTATTTTTATCTGTATCCTGGGGAGATTTTAAGCCTAAGAGTGTATTTTCTAATTCCATTATTTCATTGATTGCCACCTTAATTTCAGGGTCTTCTAGTTGAAATCCCCTCATCTCCTCTTTACCTATTCCAAAAAAATCAATCGGTTCCTCGTCTCCTAATAGGGCTAAATATTCTACTTCTAACTCATCAAGATTAATTGACCTATATTCCTTAACAAATTGTGAGCTAGGGCGACTCAAATAGTCTACAGGGTTCCTGCTAGTGCTAATGTGGTGGTATGTATACAAATCGTTGTCTAATAGAACCGCAATTCTATATAATTTTGAGTGAAGATTCTTTGATCTTTTAAGATATGTTAGTGCAGCACAGTCTACAAATATGTGAGTTCTCGCGGCCCATAAATATCCCTTTTGGAAGTGCTTTAGACTTTGTACTAAGGCAAAAAGTTCCCTGTTGTGGTTATCAAACCTTGAGGCTGCGCCACTAAGAACCTTTGAATATGTTGCCACTATTCGAATTCTATCAGTTGTTTCGCATTGTTGCATTAAAATTGAAGCAATACTTTTTTCCGAGGCATCCGTGACAAGGTAAAATTCTTTGTCTTTATCAGGAAATTCTAAAAAAAAACTATCTGGATCTAATAATTCTGTTTTTAATTTTTCAAAGGCTACGCTTTGTTCTGGGCCAAAAATAAAAGGAACGTTTTTTCTAGTTAGTTGAATTAAAGGTTCGGCTAATTTTGCGTAATTATAATAGAATCCCCTGTAATAACCTGTTAAGCCTAGAAATGACCTAATTCCTGTGACGTCACTTGGTGGTTCTAATTTCTTTATAGCTTCTAATTTTTGTGCTTGTGGTTTCACTCCTTTTGTGGAGACTCGAAACCCTAACAAGTCACATTCTTCCGAAAAAAAATTGAGATTTATCAATATTAAGCCTTAGATTAAATTTTATAGCCTGTTTTAAAGTCAGTTCAATATGTTTCAAATGCTCTTCAAAGTTCCCTGACGTATGTATTGTCAAGTCATCTACATAACTTGATAAAAATGAAGAAAATTTGGGTCCATAAACCTGATTTAAAAATTCAACAAAAGCGCGGGGCGAGAAAACTGACCTTTGTGGCACGCTTTAAATACATAAGAAATCCCCTTATTTGAGAAACTAAAATATTTTTGGCTTTCTTCAGCTAAGTTGCAGTGACTAAATCCATTTCTAATATCAATAGTTGAAATGAATTTGGTTTTATTAGATAGTTCAGAGATGACCTCTGAAATTCTTCGAATACCCCACTGTGAGTCTTTTATCGCCTTATTTATTGCTCTTAAATCTATGAGAAACCGACTATTACTTTCATCCCACAAGTTTTTTGGTGGCATTTTCCCATCCTTTCCTGGTTTTCCTATGCAAAATATTACAGCTGTATATTCAGAACGTCTTATTTCAATTATTCCTACTCTCACCATTTCGTTTATGTGTTTTTGTTAGCATTAAAAATGGTAATTTTTAAATTGTCATTAAAAATGTCATATAAAAAATTGTCATTAAAAATGGTAAAGGGAATTGTTTGACACACTTAATAGGTATATCTGGGTCTATTTTTTACCTAATATCCTCGGAGGTCATTTTGCCCTACATCATAAGGTCCAGTTGCAAAGGCTCGTTTCAATTTTAATAAGACTGTCTCTACTATTTGTTTTCTTTCTGAACTTAACGGATCCGTTTTAATTCTCTTTAAAAGTTCGCTGTCTTCCCAGCTTATTTTATCCTCCTCTATAGAGAGGGATTCCTCCTTATTTTCTATTACTCCTGCTGCTAACAGAGTCGTATCCGTTAAATATTCATTGTTTATCACCTCATATGAACCAACGGTTTTACCTCGTGGTAAGTTTTGAGGTTCATCGCTAGTATTAAAATGAACTATTTTTATTGCATTGTTATAAGTTTCGCATAGCGACGGAGATATGTGTAATTGTGTCTGAATATTCGGGGTAAACATTATAGTGTCGCCGTGGGTGCTGAATGATTCGACAGTTTGGCCTTAATGATTTTGAAACAATTGGCCTGAATACAGACCTGTTTCGCTATATATGTCAATCCCCTTCCCGAAATTTCTTGAGTGAAAAACGCAAGGGAATTTATTTCCTCCGTACTTGTATTCCCTAAAGAAATTTTATTATATTTTAAATTTAACGTGCAATCAATTTTGTTTAAAATATCATATCCTATAATTACGTCAAATTTCAAGTCTGAAACGACTAAAAATTTCCAAATTAATCTTTCATTCCGTTTTGCCTCATCTGTAATGCAGAATGCTACATTTATTTGTCCTATTAGTGGTAAAGTCTCTCCACTTAAAGATTTCATGTTTCGGGAGGATGGTTTGAGGCGTCTACGAACCTCTACTGAAAATTTTTGAAATATTTCCTCCTTTAACAAGCTTCTTTGGCACCCGCTATCTACGAAACATTTTACAAAATTTTGGTCTGCTATTTTAGCAGTCCACATAAATGGGAAAGAAATTGGTTCAGTTTTATTTTCCTGTAACGCACTAAAACAAATATTTTCATTTTGGTTTGTGATGGAGGGTTTGTGATGTTATTTTTCAGGCTTGGGACGTACCTCCTCTAAGTCCTGCCTGATTAGTTTTTTCTCAATAGGATTTGGTGCCATACATTTGTCTGCACTATGCCCGAATTCTTGGCACCTTATTCATGCTAGACTTTGCCAACAATTTTTCCGGTAATGTCCGGATTTCCCACAATTTGTACACTTTGGGATTTTGCAATCCACTTTCATGTGTCCCAGTCTCCCACAATTAAAACATTTTCTTTCTTCATAATTATAATTGCCCTTGTTTTTATATTCTACTCTGTTGTTAACTCCAGGTTCTTTAGTGGAATTCCTGTCTCTTGAGTCTACTACCGCTGCTCCCACGGACATATCTGAGGAGTCCCTATATATTAAATCTATTGCTTCGAATCTTTTTGCAAGTGTTAATAATTCATCTTGGTCGTCCGAGGCCTTAGATTGTTCTAATACTCTTCTTCCAATGGAAGGGAGCATGCCACCCTTAAAAATACTCATCGTAATGTCATTTGTTCTTATACCAGGAGAATTTTTTGCATAATATATTGCCTTTCCCCTGATCCGGGAGTAACATTGGTGTACTAACTCAGATGGCCTTTGTTTTTCAGAGAGCAGCTCTTGTAGTTTTTTTGCGGCTGGTTTTTCATGTAAAAAAGCTTCTTTTAGAAGTTTTTCTAAATGGTCTAAATCTCTTATTTTGGGAATGTCTAAATTTGTTGCGAATATTTGTATCTCTCCTCTTGTATAACAGATAGCTTGATTTATCATAGCAATATTATCTTTCCCTAAACTCCTTTGTATTTGTTTAAGGGTGGTAATCCATGAATGGATTTCATTTGGATATCTTAGTAACGACATGGGAGGCGCTTGCTCAACAAATAGGTTTTGAAGCCTGCTTGTGACTGGGGCGTCTCCATATTGCTCTTGTAGAGCGTTTATTCTAGTTTGTGCGATCTCTTCTACTCTTATTCTCTCCTCTTGCGCTTGTCGTAGTGCAATTTCTCATTCTTTAATTTTGTTTTCATTTGAACTCATGATTGATCTATTCTTTCCAATTCTTAGTGTGGGAAACGTTTTGATCCCTTATTGTTTTTTAAGTCGCTAAAATGGGTCTATTTATAAATTGTATGAGAATTTTCTCAGTACCTTGATTTAAATTTACCCTCAAGTTTAGTATTATAATTACACGCTCTTGAGGATGATTAACCTATGACCCTATTTAAGTAAATTATAGACGATTCAGATACTAGAACTTGTAGCAAACAGAAAGAAAAGGAGAAGAAAGAAGGAATCTTAGTAAGATAAAAGGCTGTCTGAGCTTCCCTTTAAGGTTAAAAATTTCTTTAATGAGCACTTTTCCAAACTTTTCTGTCTTGGATAGGTTTGGAAACTGAACACACACTTTCTTGTGAGGAACAGAGGAGTAAATTTTACCAAATTTTATAAATTTAATTAATCCTCCCCCACTTAAACAAAAGATGCACCGAACTTGAGTATCGCTGCGACCAGTTGTATGGTTGTCCCTACTATCAGGGCTAATAAATTTGGTAGCGTGTTACAAACTGAGGCTTGGGTAAGAAATCGGTACTCAGAATTCAGTGACAACTGATTTTTATTACAAAAGAAGATAAAAAGAAAAATATTCTAATTCTGATTATGTTGAATATTTCTAAACCTCTTCTAGGTATAATGTCTAATGGTCTACTTGTTCAATCCACCAATGTTTACCGAAAAGAAAAAGATTAAGTTAATTCTAGGCTATCGAAGGTTTCTACTTAAAAGAGTTACACTTGAATAGCTAATCAAGGCTTGAGTTCCGGGTTATTAAAATCTTTTAGTTCAAACTATTGCTGAGCTAAGCTAAGAATAACCGTACTTGATTTTATTTCAATTTACATTAACCCAAACCAAGAGATCCTCTTATTATTTCTTAAAAAGGGCTGTGTATTCCTTGAACCTTTAGTAAGCTTTAACTTTAGCAGGGAAAACTCTTAATTGAAAATATCTGGACATAAAGGTTTGGAAATTCTTAAGTCGACAATATTGTTCCCTTTTTCCCTAACCTACCTGTATAAACATTAAGGCCACCTTTGTATAAACATGCAGTACGGGTTTAAAGAAATGAAGGAATGATTAAAAAGGGAACGGTGTTCCTCTCCGTATAAACGTCTGAAGATTGCACAAAGGGGTGGGGCAAGTAATGTTATTGTCCGGTAATTCCAATTTTCGGATATAAGGTCTTTATAAAGTCAAGCTAAGTCCCAAGGAACTCTAGGCTGAAAAGGGGAGCAAAAGGGCTCGTCTAACGTTGACTTCTTGGTTAAGGTTCCTTTCCTCTTTAAAGCTTCAGTTATTCGAAGCTTAAATTTCTGGGAAGAAATTTAATTTAGCTTATTCTAACCTTAAAATGCTGTTTTGTCCAAATGGCTCAAGCCTTGTCTAAGTGGAAATACTACCGAACTATAAACCCAAAATCAACAACTTATAGTAAAATGTTAGATTTCAGCACTAGTTGTTATTAATTTCTCCTATATACGTATTAAAGTTATCTCCAAGTGACAGAAATCTTTAGAGGTTTTCTTCTTATTTTAATTTTATCCTCGAACTTTTATCTCCAAGGGGAATTCAGACAGACAGTGGTAGTCTACCTTAATTACAAAGTAAAAACACTTACCCCTTGTTTGATCCAAAAAGGACTACCTAGTTTTCGTCCCCGAATCCCTATTTTAAGTTTTGTCTTATTTTGTTATTCTTTTTTCTCATTGGCCAGAGACCAGTTTTGATGTAATCCTAATAATAAGTCTTTTGTTCAAAAGGTTAGTTTCCGCTTTCTCTATTTAAAACCCTGTTTTGTCATGTGATACAAATCGCGTAATATTTCTTGCCGTTGACCCCTTGAGTTTGAAACGGAGGTCCGGTATTTGCATTTTATGGCCCTTGATGGATCAAGGGTATTCTTATTCAAATGTAATGTTGTTTGTTTTCCTTACGCAAAGAAAATTAATACTTCGTTACCTTTATAATTACTCAAAAGTCATACTTTGCTATTTTTACAATTTAGTCAGGTTATGATGGCTTTCCCACATTCTCACACCTTCTTTTATAAACAATTTTTCGAAAATCTAGTTATCTTAAATGTCTACTCCGATTTTTGAAGGAGTATTTCGCCTCATATACTTAGTTTTAGGTGTATACTTATAAGAATCTTTATTAAAGTTCAGATATTTCTAAAGAGTTTTGCCTTTATTTTAATGTTTTAGGATGAACAGAGGAGGCGATATGTCATACGAGCTTTGTATAACACAAAGCTTTGATTAGATGGAAATAGGCAGTAAAGAGGCCACTATTTGCTCACCAAATTCCAAAACGTAAATTAAATATCTTTGCACTTCTCATAGTGCACGGTATGGCCTTCTCTCTAGTTTAATTATCTGAATAATCTAGCCCCGGAAGCTTTTAATGAGTTTTACCGTTTCAAAAGTTGTGTTCATGAGCATGAGACAATAAGTGAATAACTGTGTTGTCATGAGCATGAGAATAAGTGATAACTTTGTTGTGGAGTTCGAAAACAGTGTGAGATTTGGTTTTACTTTGAAGTGCATTGACCCTTCTGTATGGAATTCTCTTCCTGTGAGTGATAGGGCGGCTGAGCACCTCTCACAGTTAAAAAAAAATTAAATGAGTATTTCTTGGGGATTTTTTGTTGGGGGGTGGGGGAGTGGGTTATAGGAATAGAAGGAGGAGCGGGTAGAAGGGGTTCGGATGGGTGGAGTTGTATTTGGATGGTAGTTGTTAATCTGAGGTGTTTGAGAGAAGGTGATTGTCTTTTATATTATTATTTTAATTAGTCTAGGATGCTTCTAGAAATATTTATGTAGTTTTGTTTTGTGATTATTAATTTAGGATGCCTTTGTGAATGTTTATATAGTTAATCGCTACGCTTTTAGCAAAATTTAAATTTTTCCCTTGGGTAGCGATTTATATCTGTGATAGTTTATTTTTTTGTATATTATGTTAATAAAAGTCAAAGTCAAGTCAAAAAAGTCAAAGTCATACATTTAATTTCTATTGCACAAACCCCCTAAAAAACAACACTATTCTGAAAACCTCCCCGCTTCGCAAAAAAAGCAAACCCAAATTTTATGACAGCCAAAAAAAGTAATGATATCAATTTCTTCGCCTCTGTTACATAGAAAGACTCGAAAATAAATTTTTGACAGTAAAAAGTAGTTTAAATATTAAGTCTTTCCAGCCTCGTTGTGACAGCACAATCCTGCAATATCATTTAGATAGCCTAAAGAAATTAGGATTTTAAATTCCACCTACTTGTTTTGACCCTTCTGTATGGAATTCTCTTCCTGTGAGTGATAGGGCGGCTGAGCACCTCTCACAGTTTAAAAAAAATTAAATCAGTATTTCTTGGGGATTTTTTGTTGGGGGGAGGGGGAGTGGGTTATAGGTATGGAAGGAGGAGCGGGTAGAAGGGGTTCGGATGGATGGAGTTGTATTTGGATGGTGGTTGTTAATCTGAGCTGTTTGAGAGAAGGTGATTGTCTTTTATATTATTATTTTAATTAGTCTAGGATGCTTCTAGAAATATTTATGTAGTTTTGTTTTGTGATTATTAATTTAGGATGCCTTTATGAATGTTTATATAGTTAATCGCTACGCTTTTAGCAAAATTTAAATTTTTCCCTAGGGTAGCGATTTATATCTGTGATAGTTTATTTTTTTGTATATTATGTTAATAAAAGTCAAAGTCAAGTCAAAAAAGTCAAAGTCATACATTTAATTTCTATTGCACAAATCCCCTAAAAAACAACACTATTCTGAAAACCTCCCCGCTTCGCAAAATAAGCAAACCCAAATTTTATGACAGCCAAAAAAAGTAATGATATCAATTTCTTCGCCTCTGTTACATAGAAAGACTCGAAAATAAATTTTTGTCAGTAAAAAGTAGTTTAAATATTAAGTCTTTCCAGCCTCGTTGTGACAGCACAATCCTGCAATATCATTTAGATAGCCTAAAGAAATTAGGATTTTAAATTCCACCTACTTGATTTTACGAAATGAAGATTTTCGCCTCCCAGTTGGCTTTTGTGGTAATACGTACAGATTCCCTTGATAAATCTAAATTTAATTAAATACTTTTAGGCATTATGCGTCATCAATAAAATCTAACAGAGACCTCACAAAGTAACTAAAACTTTGTTTCAAGCTTGTTTGCAAAAAGAAACAGTCTTAAAATTAAACAATTAAAAACTTATCAACAACTTTAGGTTTATTTTGCGAGGAAGAATTCGAAAAAATACTAAATAGATTAAAAAACAATAAGGTCCCGGGTCCTGAGAGTGTGGTAAATGAGTTTTTAAACATGGTGGTGGGGAAGTTACTGATAAATTTGTGAAGATTATGAATATGTTTTTGAAAAACGAAGTGCCTTTAATCTGATCCCTCTACAAGAAGGATGATATGACTGAGTGTGGTAATTATAGTGGCATGAGCTTAGTTTCTGTAGGAAGCAAATTACTTAGAATGATGATGCTTTTTAGACTTAGGGATGCTGATGATAAAGTATTAAGAGAAGAGCAGTGGGGTTTCGGGAAGGGAAGAATATGCCCCGATCAAATTTTTATTCTAAGATTAATAATTAAGAAGTGCTAAAACCATCAGACTGCTTTAGTCTTCAGTTTTATAGATTATGAGCAAGCTTATGACTCATGCCGATAGAAGAACTTTAGCGAAGGTCTCATCCTTGTATAGTATTAATTAAAAAACTTTCCGAGAAATAAGTTTTTCAAAGAAAAGTAAAGGCCATTTTAAACTTAAGCTCAGGAGATACAAATACCTGTTAAAATTCAAACTCAAAACGACCAGAAGTTACTATTAAAGAATAAATGAAACCCAAAACGAACAAAAATTAAATAAACAGTCATAGCTAAAACCATACAACAAGTAATAATATAAATGAATAAATAGATCTTAAAGCGGGTAATGTTTAGATTGAATATGAAAATCAAGCTTAAAACGAAAACAAATATTTTGCTATTAAAGTATAAATGAAACTTAAAACGAACAGAAATTAAATAAACAATTAATGCGAACAAACATACAATATATATTAATGTAAATGAATAAATAAATCTTAAAACGAGTGAAACTTAAATTGAATATGCAAATCAAGTTTGAATCGAATAAAAATAACCACAAACAAGAGTTTGGGTATCGTCTCACTGCAGAAGCCTAAAACCTACTGTGTCATTGGCGCTTTACTGAAAACAATTCTTTGAAATATTTTCACTTCTGTAACTTTAAGAAATCAAAAATTAATTAAGATTTTAGGGAATAAATATCAGCATATGTATATTAAATTGACAATGCACATTTTTTTCAGTAAACTTATTTGATTTTTTTTCAGTAAAGTACAAATTATATTCTGGCTTTTAGAAAGCATAAGGTTTTTGAACCCTACTCACATTAATTTATGCTCGTTTTGAGTTTGACTCTAATATTTAGTTTAATTTTTGTTCGTTTTGGGTTTCATTTATTTATTGATACTGATTTGGGGTAGTTGTATGCTTGGTAGATTATATGATATTCCGGAAGCCAGGTGTTGAAAATGTGAACCATACCACGACAGAATGGGGCTGCTACGAGAATTAGCCTACCCTCCACCCCCTAAATTGACCATGCGGATTCAAAAATACCAATTTCACTTGTTTGCGAGTGGTGGAACACTCCGAAACTTGACATTTTATTATATTTTGGTGTTTCATGCAAGAAAATGCATGTTCCACAAAGTTTGAGGTGCAGTTTTCCGCTCAAATATAAAATGCCTAGAAGCCATAGAATGTTTTCATAACAAACTAACACGATTAGTTACAAAAAATGGCAGAGTTAAAAAAATGGCAAAACTATACGAGTCTTGAACAGTCTTGGAAAGTATAAACAAAATCAAATTGAATATTAGATATATAATGATATTAATTGTTCAAAGATCCATCAGTTCAAGATTTTTTTTTCACTGTAATTTTTATTTTCATTTTCAATGCTGTAAGAACTGGAAAATAATAAATTTGTAATATACGAGTAATTCGTTTTCAGTGAAGCACCAATGGCGCAGAAGGCTTTAGGTTTTTACAGTTAAAGAAGGGGGCAGTATCCAAATTTTGCTTGTAGTGAAACTATATTTGTCTTGACCAATCTTGAAAAGAACTAATAAATTAAACTGAATATTTGATGCATAATGATATTAATTGCTAAAAGCTCATCAGTTCAAAATTTTACTGAAATTTTAATATTTATTTTCAATATTAAGTACAAAAGAAAACATTTGTAATATAATTCGTTTTCAGTAAAGCGCCAATGATGCAGTAGGTTTTAGGCTTCTGCAGTGAGACGATACCCAAACTCTTGTTTGTAGTTATTTTCATTCGATTCAAACTTGATTTGCATATTCAATTTAAGTTTCACTCGTTTTAAGATTTATTTATTCATTTACATTAATATATATTATATGTTTGTTCGCATTGATTGTTTATTTAATTTCTGTTCGTTTTAAGTTTCATTTATACTTTCATAGCAAAATATTTGTTTTTGTTTTAAGCTTGATTTTCATATTCAATCCAAGCATTACTCGCTTAAAGATCTATTTATTCATTTATATTATTACTTGTTGTATGTTTTTTGCAATGATTATTTATATAATTTCTGTTCATTTTGGGTTTCATTTATTCTTTAATAGTAATTTCTGGTCGTTTTGAGTTTGAATTTTAACAGGTATTTGTATCTCCTGAGCTTAAGTTTAAAATGGCCTTTACTTTTTTTTGAAAAACTTATTTTTCGGAAAGTTTTTTTTTAATTAATTTTTCTTCGGTTTTGATTGCAAAAAGTTTCAAGTTTTTATGACATGGGGGGGTTGCTTACTGTCCGATTATTTTTGAATTTAAAAAACGGATCTAGAACTTTCAATTTAAATCGAATGAGGCTTTTTTCAAAGTCTATACGATTACCTCTTTGATAAAAACCTTATACATGAACAATAGACAGCTTGCATAACTTGTGGACAGCGGTTGACAACAATGAATTGATTGAAAAAATAGTTCCTATAAGGGGGTTTAGACCATTTCACTTGCTGACGCAAAGGGATCACGATTGTTTGGAATTGACCTTAATAGGAATTTGTGTGCCAAAGCAATTTTGCATCTATCACAGTATGTATTTTAACCTTATAATTGGATAATTATAATAGATTTCCTATGTGTTCTTCCCATACAAAACCCCTTCCCATAAGTTATAAACCCCCCTCAATAAGTATGCCCTAGGGCATAACTTACAACGCCTACCCCTGGGCCCTGGTGGGCTATGTCGACACCGGAGTTTTTTTGTTATCAGAACTTTGAACTATTTTAACAAAATGTGTATCTCAAAATTTTTATCCGATGCATTTAGGGTGTGGAGGAGGGAGAGGGGCTAGTTGCCCTTCAACCTCTTTTGACTCTTAAAAAGTGAACAAGAACTTTCAATTTTCAATCAAATGAGCCCTCTCTAAAGTTTATACGAGCATCCCTTTCCATAAGAAATAATATGAAGGATTCGGAGAATCCTTAAATTACAACCCTTGCCCTGAGGGCTTTGGGGGAGTTGTAATCCTCAAAGACCTAATTTCCAGAACTTAAAACTACGTTTAATAAAATGGCTGTCTTGAAATTTTGATTGGATGTGTTTGGGGAAAAGGTGGGCGTGAGAGGGGGGTTAGTTGCCCTCAAATCACTTTCGATTATTACAAAGGGCACTAGCCCTCGGAATTTCCAGTGAATGAGCCTTTTTTGAAGTTTCTACGACACCGCCTTCTATAAAAACTTTATATGCCCCCAGGGCATAACTTAAAACCCTTGCCCTGAGGGTTGTGGGCGGATTGTCCTCCTCAAAAACATATTTTCTATCTGGAAATCAACTACGCTGAACAAAATGGTTATCTCAAAATTTTGATTGGATGTGTTTGGGGGAATGATGGGCGTGGGGGGGGGGGGCTAGTTGCTCTCCAATCACTTTCGACTATTAAAAAGGGCACTAGCCCTTTGAATTTCCAATTGAATGTGCCTGTTTTGAAGTTTCTACGACAACGCCTTCTATAAAAACCTTATATGCCCCCAGAGCATAACTTAAAACTCTTGCCCTGAGGGTTATGGGAGGTTCTATAAAAAACCTTATATGCCCCCAGGGCATAACTTAAAACCCTTGCCCTGAGGGTTGTGGGCGGATTGTCGTCCTCAAAAACATATTTTCTATCTGGAAATCAACTACGCTGAACAAAATGGTTATCTCAAAATTTTGATTGGATGTGTTTGGAGGAATGATGGGCGCGGGGGCTAGCTGCCCTCCAATCATTTTCGACTATTAAAAAGGGCACTAGCCCTTTAATTTCCAATCGAATGAGCCTGTTTTGAAGTTTCTACAACAACGCCTTCTATAAAAACCTTATATGCCCCCATGGCATAACTTAAAACCCTTGCCCTGAGGGTTGTGGGGGAGTGTCCTCCTCAAAAATATGTTTTCTATCTGGAAATCAACTACGCTGAACAAAATGCCTATCTGAAAATTTTGATTGGATGTGTTTGGGGAAGTGATGGGCGTGGGAGGGGGAGAGGGGGGCTTGATACACTCCAATCACTTTTGACTATTAAAAAGGGCACTAGCTCTTTAATTTCCAATCGAATGAGCCTGTTTTGAAGTTTCTACGACAACACCTTCTGTAAAAACCTTATATGCCCCCAGGGCATAACTTAAAACCCTTGCCCTGAGGGTTGGGGGGAGTATCCTCCTCAAAAATATATTTTCTATTTGGAAATCAACTACGCTGAACAAAATGTCTATCTCAAAATTTTGATTGGATGTGTTTGGGGGAATGATGGGCGTGGGGGGGGGGCTAGTTGCCCTCCAATCATTTTCGATCATTAAAAAGGGAACTAGAACTCTCGATTTCCAATCGAATGAGCCCTCTTTGAAGCTTCTACGACGACCCCTTCCATATGAAGTGCCTCTGGGAAAAAAAAAAAAAATAATAAAACATTGGAGCCGTATGGCCTTTACTATAGGCAACGCTAGAGCGTTGCCTCTGATATCAGATGAATATATTTAAGTGATGTGTACGAGAGTAACATTACTGCGGTTAAGGTAGGAAATGAAGTTAGTATCTGGTTTCGCATTCAATCAGGAACCACTCCAGGCTGCGTTCTGTGCTCATTTATATAAATCATTTTGACGGACTTTGTTCTAAGGAACATGGAAAAGGCCATGGAGGAGCTTGGAATCGAATGAGAAAATAGAACCCTCCTAGACTTAGATTATGCTGATGATTTGAGCGTCCTAGATGAAAATCTTTGCAAAAAAATTATGTTTTGGGAGTTTTGAAAGTTCGGCGTGCTAGAATAGGTTTGAAAACTTGTGTTAAGAAGACTAAGTCGCTTAGACTGAGGATAAGTGAAGGTGAACAATTGGAACAATTGGAAGATAGGTCAGCAAAACAATATTAGAATATTGGAAGCCACAGTGATGACAGTGGTCAAATATGGTTCTGAAACTTGGGCGCTCCGAAACACAGAAGGGGACTTGTCAAGTTTTCCCGAAAAAAATGATCAGCAGATTCTTTTAAGCAGACGTATGACTGACTGTATTTCTAAAAGTAAGCTTTAGGCAAAAGGTCGTTCTGTAACGCTTTATAGGACTGTAATGAAAAAAAGGTTGAGATAGCTAGAACACGTTCTGCGGATGAAGGATGACAGATTGTCAGAAATCGTCATTTTTGGTCAACCATCTAGGGTCAAGCAAAAAGTAGGTCATCCCCAAATGGCGTTTGGGGAGGTCGTAACGAAGGATTTGAGAGAAATTGTAACTTCTTGGGAGGGAGTTACGAGGAAGGATTTTGATATATTGGGATGGAGGAAGAGTATGCGTAGCTGTGTTGGTCCCAGGGGGCTTGGTGCTGCAGTGACTTGTTAGTAGCAGCAGCAGTAATAGATTTATCCTAGAGTTTCTTAGAAATGCTTTGACACAAACTGGGGTTGAAATTTTAAGATGTTTGTCAAACATATATGTTGTACTTTGATTGAAGAAGCTCACAGTGCAATTCCAAACATATGTGAAGAAAGTAAGGTGAGATTTTTAGGACGCTGATCTTGCAAATGTAATTTCACATTTAAAAATAGTGAGTTTCAATACCCCTTAATATCGCTTTTGGTGAAATTCAAACACTGTGAAATATATACTTGCAATGGATTGAATTTTTCATTCCTTAGTTTAATATTCGCTTTGGAATAAATAGCAGTTTAATTCTTGGGCAGAAACTGTGTTGGAAATTTAAAGCTATTTTAAAAAATTTGAGCAAGTAATACACCTTTCGTCAAACATGTGTGCTGGGGAATATGCTTTGATTTAAGACACTCAAAGCGCAGTTTCAGCCATTGTGAAACATCTAAGATTTAGTATGTGTTTTTTCTTCTTTCTTTCTTTTACTTTGAACGTTCGTATTGCAGTTTTAGATAACTATTTACAGTTAGTGACTTTTGGTGTCACACAGTCACAACAGTTTGGTGAAAATCAAACTTCATTTGCTCGTACCAAGCTTTGATTTTGAACGTCCATTTTGCAATAAATTTTAAGCGTCCATATTGCTTGTAAAAATTGTCCCCCGACCTACCATTAACAAAAACAAAATCACATGATGACTTCTCTATGAAACAACCTTTGATCCAAATCTTTGTTTTTACAATAGTTAAAGCGGACAAGAGAAATAAATTTGATAACGTAGCAAAAAAAACATGCTCGATTAAAATCGTGTTAGTGGTGCCAAAAATTATTTCTTGCAGCGCATTTTGCTTTCAATTTTCAGTTTTAATTCGTAAGATATAAAGTTATTCCAGTTTGATTGACTAAGTGAAAAACATAAATAAAACGTCCATTGCTAGAAAGAATTTTCATAAGCGCATCAGTCAGTGAGACTCAGGATTGGTAATCAACTTCTTCCTTCTGCCCTGTTCATTTCTGATGAAATAGGACGCAGCAGGTTTATTGGACCCGTGAGTACAGAAAGTGTAATCCCGGCTATTTACATAACCGTTGAATAAAAACAGATAAATGAAGATATGCTGCAAAGTATTGACAACATTTCTATACGGCTTAGAACAACATTCAACACATTCAACATTCGTCAAATATTTTTATGCTCTGCTTTGCTCAGAATTGTCTTTTAAATTAATTTAAGCAAAAAAGTTTTTTATTGGTGGGAAAATAGAAAGGTAACAAGAAAAAATTACTGCTTCACAGTTTATGCAACCCATATTTATAAAACTACTAGATCAAATAAATTGGCCTGCGATAATCTCTATATTTGTGAAATTCAGAAAAACTAGTGCTTTACTGAAAACACAATACGATACATCGTTTTAGTATGCAGCTTGGAATTCTTCATACTCCATGTAGGAGTTACTGGATATCTGGAGTTTGTATAGTTTTATTTTTTCTTGATTTCAAAAAACACTAAATTATGTTTTTAGAATTTAAAATTTTACCATCTATTGACACTACGGCTCATAAAGCCAATGAGTTGCCCTTTAAATCAGCCGGCCATTTTTGTATTTTACTAAGTGACTTTGCGGGCTCTATGTTAATATTTCTTTACTTGAATTTCAAAATTATTTAAACTATATGCTAATAGTTATCAATATCATTTCCATTTAAAGACTATTAAAAGCCTTATAAATTGGCCTTTCATTTTCTTCAGGCTACTGTCTGTTATTCCCACATGGGCTTTCCAAGTAGGCCAAGCCACCACAAAATGAAAAATCAAGGTTTCCCAATCGTCGTGCGAGTTCAGGCGAATTATTGGCCATAAGTTTTCAATCCGAAATCTATGTCATCAAACCTTTCTGACCAGTGGCGGATCCAGAAGGGGGTTGAGGAGGTGCCCCCTTAACGTAGTCTAAAGTAGTGTAATTTACTGAATTAACGCAAGATTGCGTTAATTAAACTTGCTCCTAACGCAAGTTTATCGGGTTAACCTATTTTGTGCCCCCCCCCCCTTAAAAAATCCTGGATCTGCCCCTGTTTCTGACTCCGTTGGGCTTTCCCATTAACGAAACTTTGATTGTTTGAAAAAATCTCCGTCTTCCGCTTGACTATAAGTCTAATGGATATTGTCAGTCATGAGTCAACCGAAGAATCTTGGTCGCCCCGCTACGATTCTGCTGTGCTTTTCCAATAGGAAAAGCTTAAATAATAGGGACAATCTCAGTCGCCCACTTGCCTCCAAGTCCTGTGGAATAGTTGGTCATAAATCTTTGAATCATTTTTGGTCTCTATTTGCCTTCAAATGGTTCACAGAACTGATTTGTCTTGACTGATCTATTTTGCTTTTACTCTTATTAGCCATGGCTCTCAAGTCTTTCATCCCTTCCACCAAGTTGATAATTCACTTTTCTGCTCCTAGACAAACATCCTGTATTTTTGACGCGATTTTCGTGGTTTCAGTGTACAATATATAAATAACAGATTATCTTTATACTAAATAATAGATTATCTTTATACAGATTATATTATCTTTATACAGTGCTTCAGTGAAGCGCTAGCTATGCATAATTCTGTATAAGTAGTTATAACGAGCCAGTTTGTTTGAGCTAGCCTTTATAGATGTATGTTGCAGACTGCGAAGCAATAATTTACGCTCGTTTCAAGTTTTCGGGGCTTAGCTGAATGGCATCAGCAAGTTTTTTTTGCCAAAGTACAAAGAATTAGATTATTATCTACTTTGGACAGATAGATACAATGAAGGAAATGTTTTTCTTTAATATATATTAGACTTTCAAACATCCGTTGACATTTTTTGGTAATGGCATTTCAGCTACAAAGATCTGTGGTGTGCTCTTTCCTAGGTTGCAGTAGTAGCTGCAGCCATGAAATGAAAAAATGACGGAAGACAACAATGATACTTATTGTTTCTAGGCAAATTATAAAAACAAAATAATGAAGTAAAAAAAAAAATATTCATTCCAGGATTGAAAAAGAAATTTATTACATTCTAATACAAAACACTCTTTGCTCGGTTAGGTCGCATTTAATCAGTGGTCTCGACCACAAGAAGATGGAATTTCTATATGGGTCGAGGGGACATTTTGAGATTGGGGATTGTAAACCTCCAGTTACGATTTTTACCCATGAGAATTTTCAGGAGCTCACTTTTAGCCTTAGAATTTTCGCTCACAAGTATTTTACCCTGTTTGGGCGAAACTTGTTATTTTGTACAAGAAAGAGCCACTTTGTCGTGGTGTTGTCTTTTGCCTAGCTAAAAAAAATGAAACTAAAACTTTTAATTTCCGTTCAAATCAACCTGTAATAATAGTATACGACTTTTGGTTGAATACCATCACATGATCACCCTAGTTAAAAAAGGAGAAACTGCCCAAACTAAAATGCTATTTCCATGGTTTTCAAGATGGAGAAGAGAGGGTTTGTAATCCTCTACTGAAGGATAATAGATAATGAAAAATCGATAGATTATCTCAGGACTTGTAGTCTCCGACTTTTTGGCCTTTTTTGTCAAAAATCGATGCATTGCAGCACAAAGTAATAGAAACCAGCACTTTGTTGCGGTGGTATTCACTTTGTTAGTCAAATAAGGAAATAAAAATTTTATTTCCGCCCAAATGAGTCTTCCCGTGATATTTTACAACCATTGGTTCAATACGGAAAAGGAGACATGTCCATGCTAACCATGCAAAAAATTTATTTTCGTTGCTTTACAAGGTGGGGGACTGTAAACCTCCGCTTGAAGGTTTTTAACAATGGCAGTTTCAGTGGTGTAATTCTATTTCGGTTTGATGTCACATTTGAGGGATCTCAGACTCCTTTTTGAAAATTTCAAAAATTTATTTTCGAATTGTGCATTACTGTCTTGTTGAATCTGAAAAAAGCACCATTTCAAAATAAATCCTAACTGGCAAATTCCTGTCACAAGACAATTCTCTTAAAAACTTTTTTTCTAATTCCTTGCTAATATGGCTGTTGTTTGCTCTTTATAAGGCTGCAGCTACTGCTGAAACCATGATCTAGACCGTTGTAGAGAAATATAAACAGTACGATCATCCAAAAAATATCTGTCGCCTACATTCTCGGCGCGTATAAAAGTTCCTCTCATTTCCTTTGGTTAAGCTTTCCATAGTATATTTCTCAGTTCCTCGATCAACTTCGGACAATGGTGCAACCCTCTATTATTTATGATTTCAAAAGCAGAAACAAAGGGGGTGAGCCGGCGAAGTGGTTCTCTACTGTCCCATCTCACAGGTATGACTTATGACTTGACTGAATGGTGGATCTATGATTTCTAAAAGGGAGGTTTGGATTAAATTTTAGCAAACACGGAAATTTTCAATGCTAACTTCTGATCAACGCTACAACAGGGAAATAGCCGGAATTTCATAAATAGTGGGAGAGGGATCCACGAAATGGCAGGACTATTTGAAATTTGCAAGAATTGTTTTTGCCACAAAGGGGCAACCTAATAGTTTTTGCACATATTACCTATTAGGTTTTACAATAATATGTGGTTTTAGATAGTAATATTGCGCCATGGAGCGTCAAAACTTTTTTCTTCTTGGTAAGTAAAAATATTCCCTTGAATTTTTCCTCATTGAACATACGGAATTTTGCGCAAACATGCGGAATTTTTCCGCGTTTTTGGAGCCAGAGGGAGGGGGTGGACCCTCACTAGGTCCACCAATGGCCTTGCCTGCATAATTTGCTGTCGCTTAATTATTAAGCTTTAATATGACATAGCAAAAGCCTTTTGCAGATGCCAAGACAAATAATTTTAGTCCTGCACATTTCTAAGATATTCTGTTTTGGAGAAAGGGAGGGGATTGAGTTTTTTTTTCGATTCTTTACATTCATTTATCGTTTTAGCTGTCTTGGCATAATTAGCTTCGCTTTCTAAGAAAATTGTCTTCGCTTAGGCTTGAACGTTAGCTAACAGAATTTTATAATGTCCCTTTCTGCTTTTGGATATCTTTGTCTTTTCCACGTTATTTAGCATTTCAAGGGCTTACAGCAATTCTCAGTTTTAAGGATTGGAATCCCCTTGGTTTCTCACAAGGTGCGCAAAAAGAACAAAGTTTTGTTCAATAACGCTAAGCAAGATCCTCATGACCTCCGGAGAAAGTTGCGCAATTGGTGTAATTTTTTTCTTATTGATTAATTTAGTGTTGATACTTCTATTTTTTCTAAGAATGAGTTTTCTATCAGTTCAAAAGTATTATTTCTTGCGACAATGGAAAATTCATGGAAAATAATCATCTCCGTATACTGGGGTCCTCGTGTCAGTTTTTTCTTTAAACCCACCTTCTCTCCTATCAGAGATGTCATACTAAAAATTAATAGTTTTCTACTTTCTTGCAAAGATGCATGAGAGAAACGCTTAAAGACAAATACATATTTTAGTGGTAGATCCAAAATTTCACGGGGTTTTACGCTAGAAAGCCATGTTCTACAATATTCATCCAGTTTGGCTACCAGCAAATAAATAGAATGGATAAAGTTTGTTTACCAAACAAATAAATAAATAAAATTTACCTGTAATGAATGCGTTTTTTCAGCCATGCCAATATTTTTCCTTTTTCTTTTTTATCTCTTCAACGTATTGCATTCTTTCTTATTCCCTATACGCTCGATTTGTCTTATTTCTTTTTCTATTCTACAGGCTGTGAATACCACACGCTTGCCTACCCATGCAAAATTCTAATGTCGCTTATGTTTCTCTTGGTTTATATGTTCTCCGGGGGAGCAGCATCCCGGTCTGGCTTTGTCTAGTGGACCTAGTGGTTGAGATAGGAGGTGATCGAACTGTTTATATTTCTCTACAGGGATCTAGACATAGGAAAATGAAAACAGTAATGAAACGTCGTAGACGGCGTTAATACAGATTGTTTGTTGAAATAAGGTGAATGGGCAAAAACTCAACAGACTTAAAATTCATGCCCCTGAAAATAATATTTTTCGATAAAATAAATATTGAAGAAAACAGATATGCTAGCTCCCAAAAAGAGGAGTTGTTGTTGATCACATAGCTCTCAACCAATCAGCTAATCGTCTTATTACATTACCACAGTCCGCTTTTGACCAACGCATCTTCCACCTTTTAGCACTTCGGTCCAGAAGGATGAAACATGCATGCAAAGCAGCAAAGTCAAATTTTTCTTTCAGTGTGGGGAGGGAGGCTTTAGCTCCTTCCAAGGTGCTTGCTTAATCCATACCTAAATCTTATTTCAATGAATTTTACATTGCTGTACTATTTCATGTTTTATATTGATGTTGTCAAATGGTATCATTCTAGTGCCAGAAAGACCTAAAGACCACATGAGCATGAATCTGTTCTGTTTTTTTTTTTGGGGGGGGGATACCTTTAATTAGCTGTAAATTTCAGAAACTATGAATACAGACAAAGCATGTACAGTATTAATAAATGTCAGAAATTCTTGAAAAATCTCGAGATTTAATATTTACGCTCGATTAATCAATATGCTTAACATACTCATTTTTGTTATTAATTTGTTCTTTTAGACTGAAAATCAAAAATCCAATTGAGCCGTGATATTCCACTAGTCCGCTTCCGAATAAGCTGCAATAGAATGCTGAAATTTTATGGAACTAGTCACTGTTTCCGGCTGGAAAAACTATTGTAATTACTGAAAATTATCAAGACAGCGGCAGATATTCTGCCAGTATTATCATTATTTTTTTTAATAACATCATTCGTTTATTTGATTCATCTTTTTGACTAATTTAGAAATGGAGATGGTAAATAGCTGCATTTACCGACTGAGACCGAGATTTTGGCAGGGTCGAGATTTCAGTACTTGTCATCTCAGCATTTTATCTCTTTATTCACTTGATTAACTTATTAATTTTGTTCTTCTAATTGGAATCAAATAATGAGCCGGTAAAACCGCCACACTTCGCACCAAGATTTTAGTAACAGTCTTTTTTCACCAAATCATTTAAAATATTACGGGGTGTGTAACAACTCCCTCTCTCTATACTTGACGCTTCTGTTCATAAAAAGCTTTTCTCTATTTTACAGAAAGATACTCAAGGACTTGAAAAACTGACCAGCAAATGGAAGGAAGCATGTAAAGCGGCATTCGCGGATCTGTACGCCTTAGCAAAGGATAAGAATCCCGACCAAAAACTGTCAATGGCAGATTTAGCACGACATCTTGGAATAGACAAAGATCTGCTTGACATTGAGGACAGCAATGAAGAATGAACCCGATTTTACTTCATGTTACACGAGCTGCGTAAAGTTGCTTCCTATTAGGAAAAAATAAATAAGTTCTTCAGTAAAAGTTTGTATTTCAGGAATACAAACGGAGTTAGAGGAGAGGGGTGTCAGTACCATGTTTTTATATAATTCGCTATTTTGGACAAGTCTAAGAACTACCACTTAAATATGTTTCCAGATACGAGCCTTATTTATTTCATTTGCAATTTCGATACGGGCATTTAAAAGTAAAATTAAAGAAAAAAACAATAAAAACAATTCGATTGACGTTTGTTTCATTTTACTCTGATTTATTACTCTGATTTATTTCAGCCACATAGGCTCGCTCCTAAGGCTTAGTGGTTATTATTCCATGTTTTTTTTTTAATGGAATGAATTCACAAATAAAATTGGTGAATAAAAGAGAAGCTCTCTCTAGAGTCTTCACATGCTCATATGATACATTTTGTAAATCAACCATACAAATAAAACAGGACTATAATGGCAAACCTTTCTCAAAATGACACAACTATAAAAAAACATTTTTCAATTAGGTCGAAAACTGTTTTGGACAAAAATACAGATTCTGAATTACCAGATTTTGTCAATAAGAGCAACAAGTCTTACTAAATAGTTCAGAATACTATTGGACCAAGTCTATAAAAAGACAATTTAAACACAAGATTCATTACTGGTTTTAACGCAACGGTCATATGTATGTCCCTCGACATAACTATGGGCGAAACCAAAGACAAATCCATAAAGAACAGTGCACAGTTCTCATAACATACTTTTTCAATAAGAGAGTGAAAGAAAAAGCTCTTGGCTGCCCTTCCCTTTGGTTCAGAATTTGTTTTTAAAGGTGGAACAAAGCAAAGGTTTTTCTTTTATTTGGCCTTAAAGATCGTCAAACTTTCTCTCTTTGAATAATTGAGATTTCAACGTTAAAAGAAGGCTTTGGTGTCATATACTTCAGTGAAGAAATATTACTGTCCATACTGCCCTGTTAAAAAGTGCACCTTCTTTTGCTTTATTTTTGTGACGTATTTTTGCAAGCCAATAACGTCTTTTATTTCTGGAGAGACAAATAGCCCCATATTGCTCTTTTTGATACACCGGTCACACACGGGGATCAATGTGCTTGGAATATTTAGTTGTTTGCATGTGCGTTTGAGCACGGATAATGTTCTTCTGTGTATGTTCGAAAGGGTTTTGTTAAATAGTCTTTCTATAAATAGTTTTGTCTCAGTGACAAATAAGTGTTTTTTTGTCATTTTTAGCACTAATCTATTTTTAAATCAATATGTTTTTCATCCATCAGTTGTTATGCCTTCCTCAACAAACAATGTGTTACACAAATTGAACCATAGCTCTTGTCATGCAGATAAAGCACGTGGCCATCAATCAAAACGAATTGCATTGAAACCCAATAAGGGATACGTTTTCCTGAGATAATTTCGCTCTTTAAAAGAATGAGTAAGTCCTAATGCAAAATATAATAAATTAAAACTTGGATAAATCAAGATTAGTTTAAGCTTGTTCTTTTTTTTTGGTTCAACTTGACAATTTTATACTATCTGTGGCGATAGCAGTTTTGATTCTCAGGGATGTCGTGTTAAAGTACCTGAGGACCAAATCATTTCAAAATCCTTCTCTTAAAGTTCTTCCTTACAGCTACTGTCTTTCTTTTGTTTCGCATTTAAAATTCACACAGTTCTAAATGTAAGAACTGTACCTTATTACTCTTATTCTATTACTTTTAGGGGGTGTTTCTCTCTTTGTTCAAAAATAAGGCAAATTTTTTCAGGCTAGTAACTTTTGATGAGTATAATTAAACTCGATGAAATTTAAATATTTAAAACCAGCATAAAAATCTGATTCTTTTGATATATATATTGGTATCAAAATTCTGTTTTTTTAGAGTTTTGGTTACTATTGAGCTGGGTCGCCTCCTACAGTTCATTACCACGAACTGTTTGGTACTACCAAGGTAAGTGAAGCTGTCCACTTGATCGATCTTCTCATTACCAAACATCACGATAATCTATAAAGATTCGATTTTTCCATGTATTATTTTTATCTTTCAATGTTATAAATGACTTTTTTATGATATATCCTGTCACATTGGATTCTTAAAAAGGGCATTAGAACTTTCAATTTACAATTTAATGAGCCACCTCCGAAGTTTATACAACCAGTGGCGGATCCAGCGGCGAGGGGGCCGCCCTCCTCCTCCGTCTAACGTAGTCTGAAGTAGTGTAATTTACTTAATTAACGCAAGTTTGCGTTAATTAAACTTGCTCCTAATGCAAGTTTATCAGATCTACCTATTTCTACCACTTGTCTTGATCAGCTGAATAATCTGCATTGAATTGCAGAACTTTTCCCTTTTTGGCTTACTCGATAAAACTGGCACAACCCAAAACATTGCACTAAACTTGATGAATCTTATATATTTGGAATCAGCATAATAAACTGATTCTTTCAATGTATCCACTGGTATTAGATCTCGTTTTTAGAATTTCGGTAATTTTTTAAAATTCGTATGTATCCGGACTTACACAAAAAAAAACTCAAAAAACGCATACAGAATTTGTTTATATCCATTTTTGTTACGGTTTTACGAGTAAAAAAAACATTTTGGGAGGGGTTCAAACCCCCCACTGGGTACGGCCTTAGGTAATTTCCAGTAGATATGGATTTTTTTGACATTTCTTCAAAAATAACCAGCTTGTGGACAGATTCCGTAAGCGTCGCGAAAGTAATATTGACTTTTTGCTTAAATGTGTAGTTTAATTGTGTTGTCTACATAGTTGAGATGTAACTTTTCTCGTGAGTATTTCTAGATAGTGCTTTCATTTTTTGTGTCTTTGTACTCCTCTAAGTGCATTTCATACTTGTACAGAGAGTTGAAAAAACATTACTATTATTATCATAAGAAAGGCATATGTTCCAAGGTGAGATCTAAAAGTTTCAAAAAATTCTTCTGAAACAAATTCTAAAAACATCTTACGGAATGAAATGAAATAAATTGTTTGGTTATAGATTACTATTTTATTTAATCAAAGACCTTACCATTATCATATGTGGCAACCAACGGAAGAATCTAGGAAGTTCATTTGTGTGATTTCAACTGTGTTATTACCAGTGTTATAGGAGCTGAACCTAGGTTCAGTTCAAATCCAAAAAACACATATCACTAGTGTTGCTATTACATACACTACTATTAAAAACTATGCAAAGTATAGCTCCGCCAACCTGCCCCCTTTTCCATTCTGTTTTAAAGTACTACAGAAAAGGGGGAATTTTACAAAATAGTAAATTAAAGTAACATTTCTACTTTCACTCTAGTCATTCCCTATCTTCTTTCGTCTGTCTTTTCTTGCCAAACGAATACTAAAATATGTTCTGAGACGGAGGGTGCCTCAGAGAGGCGTTACCCGATTAGGGTGTTGGCCAGAGCCCAGAAAGTTGAGCCATTGTATTATTTTAGGTATTGGGATTAAACATTGCAGTTGCTACGCTCATCTGCAACGATACTTTTGTTTCCTTGATTCTATCATATTAAAACTAAACCATAATTTAACTCTTTTTTATCTTTGACTTTTTTGCAGTTGTGCCACTAAAACTTCAATCTTAAGCAGAAGATGCATTAAAGTATATCTATAAGCGTAACCGGGACCTTTTTTAACAGCTTGAACAGAAAACTGTATACTGTAATAGTTAGATCATAAAACATTAGACAATTGAAGTTTACTAGGCATTGTTGCTCACAAATCATTTAAAGTCAGACAAACAATGTTGATTTTATTATTTTGTACCCTTCTTACCAAACTAAATACATCAAATATTTTCTAGTGATTGGAAGACACCTTTTTTACGAACGTCTGGTAAAACTGCCCTGAATTCAGAAATTCTGGTACTATTTGAACCCTTGATTGATACCCCTAGTGGCATCAATTGCCATCCCCTTCCCCGTGAGTAAATACCTATTTTCATTGCAAAATGCCTTTTTTGGTAATTTCATTTAAAAAGAACATAGCAAAATTGAACCCCCACTAAATTTTAAAATATGTTTTGAGCCCTTCCCCACATTTCCGTGAGTAACAAGACTGGATACCCATTTAACAAGTATATAGCAAGACCATATTCAACGGTGAAATATTTTGTCCATATTTTAACATTGAGTTAGTTCACTATGGTACCTTCTAGGCTCAATCAATCTTTGTGCCTTGTTAAATTTCCCCAATGGTATGACATAAATACCACGATTGGCATAGGATTTTTGGTAAGGGCGAGGGAGTATATAATTTTGAACTTTTTCAAGAAGTGAGCGTTTGAATAAATAATCTCATTTTGCCAAAACATGTTATATTTTTCTGAATATTACAAAGTGCTGAACTCGTCGTTAATATTTGTTTTTTAGGGGGAAGGGAGAGATGGTATAGACCCAACCTTACTCCTCCTCTTCTACGGGCAAAGCCACTAATTCATAAAGACATGAAAACGCAGTTTAAAACTCGCAGCCCTTCCAAAAACCTTAAACGATATAATTAGTGAAAACATCATCAACTTTATTTTTAGAGTCAAAGTTAATACAAACTTAATCTCCGTTTAGGATATAACACTTAAAGCTACTAGAACCTATGAGGGCGAAGAGGTCTATTCACGTCAAAAAGTTGTGGATCTCTAATATATTCTGGATGTTTCCGGTTCTCTGGCATCAAACCTGAAAAATTATAAATATTGACTTGTAAAATAAAGCTTGAGATATGATTTACACCCAAACCGTTCCATAATTTGCGACAGATAAATTCAAATTTGGCGGTCGAGTTTTCAAAATTCTTCTGGTAAAGACATTATTTCATGCTTGTTTACATATGGCCATAGGGATTTTGAGAAATTCTGCTACAGAATCAAAACCTTGCAAGTGGATTACGGAAATCTATTCAACCTGAAACAAATGACACACAGTTAACAAAATAGTAACTGCGTTAGTGTTTCAAATCCATAAAAAGATAATACAACTAACTGTCTGTTTGTTTGTTTTGACAGCATTTGATTGACAACTCAGGCTACCATATTATTGTGGCAAACGAGTCACTAAACCTGGGTAGGATAATGGAAGCACCAAAACTCATAAAGCAGGTGGTAGCATTCTGTTGAACCCCGTTTATTACGGGGTTTATTGTTTAATTTATCAATTTCTCCTTTAATTTATTTTATTAATTAATTTAATTTATTAATTTCTGGTAACATTTCTCGAAGGTTATCAGAGTATAGGCATTTCTTTTCCAAAACGGATTGTAAGATGACGGTGCCTTTCAGACAGCTTCTAAAGCCTCAGTGTCTGCAGGCTGTCCTCGTAGGACGTTTAATTTGCACCAAGCATTAATTGTTACGCCCGCTTCTAAATATTTTCAAGCTTTTCATTTTGGATAGCAGTTAGACCTGGATACCAAACAGAACATATTTTTCATACAAAACAAACTAGCATTTGCCGTGTACTTTTCAAGAGAAAACATTATATAGAAAGAAATATGTAGTCCTGCTATTTTTTCTGCATTCCGTAAAATAATTTATATTGTCAGAACTTGTGACAAAATTTTGGGCAATTTGCAAAAAAAAAATTCAAAAGTTTTGCAACAATGCCATTGTTGCAAAACCACTTTCTCCAAAAATAAAAAAAAAACATAAAAATATAAAGCGGGTGAGGTTTACAGATGAAAAAAAACAAAAATAAATCAAATGGGTTGAAGTCAAAACCTGCTTCTTGCAGGAAATGTGTTTTGATTTTGCACAGCCATACTACCCAATGAAGATATGGAAACATACACTGTGAACGCTAATAAATGATTTTAAAAATAAGCTAATTCTAAACAAACAGGAGTCCATATTGGTGTTCTTCCTTAGGGGGGGGGGGGGGCTCCAACAAAACCTGTCCAAAAGACTGTTAATAAGGAAAATTTGGTCTTAGAAATGCACCTTTTGATGCGTCAGAGTTGTTGCCTTCCTTTATTAAAATTATCTTGACCCCCTTCCTCCCCTTAGTCAGATCTCACCTATGTTGAAATATTTGTATTATAAAGAAAATTAAACATAATTAGAAGAACTTACGCATTCTTCTTGACTGTAAAATTGCTTTTTCCACGATAATTTGTTGTCTTTCACAAAGACCAGTAATATGGCGACCATAAATTCGACCAGTGAAAGGTGATACGAATTGGGATAGGAACCTGACATTCTTGTAATCAACAGGTACTTCGTATCTACATAGTAAACATACAGGCTTCTCTTCTTCATATGGATTCACATCCTCTGGCAACAACTAAAAATATAATCTGTATGCATCAAGGCCGTTTCCAAAAGAATGGGGGGGGGGGACGGGGTTTGAATCTTTGGGAAAATAAGCTTTAGAAATTAGACACGGATACTATCCGTGTATATTTATAATTTCGGTTTTGGGGGGAAGGTGGCATCAGCTAAAACTACTAGTAATTAATAAACTTGCCACGACACAGCCTATTATTGTAACAGTCTCTTTCTTTATGACCATTTGCTTGTAAGGTTGGTACAAAGCTTACTCTAGTTGTGTTTCAAGACCCATCATAGATTGGATTCCCTTTTGTTCCATAACTCCGTAGTACCCTCCATAACTGTAGGATATTCCCCAAAGCAAAACGTTGGGACATTCCGAATGACCTGCAGCGCCATCTATTAAGTGCGACTCAATAGGTGGAATCGAAGGTGACTCAACAGTACGTACTTTTACGTACTACACACTGTAATGCTGCCACATTATTCAGTAACGAATGAAATCTCTACGGATTTTGTGTCTCCTGGAAACCCTTATAAAAAACCGTTCGTATTGCCCAATACAATTTTTTTGGGGCTTTTAAAAAGAGCACTGAATTTCAAAAGCTAGGACACTAATGCCGAGCTTTTGGTTCATTCTCTGCTTCAATAAATCAAAAAGTGGTATTTTATTTTACCTACAATTTACAGAAGAGCAGAAAAACTGGAAAACCTGTACTAAGCCCATGCGATACCTTAAAACCATTTTCCCGGCCTTAGGCTTCCTTTCTAGTCAGCTGACCGTCTCAAAGAAAAACGGCCCATTATTGAATTCTACCAGAGTACTAGCCATCTTCCGGAGATATTGACAATCTGTGATTTGACTGTAAAGACAATGAGATTTTACTTTCCTTTCTTTGGAAAGCTTGTCAATCAAAGCGGATAGCGCAACAATGAACTCCCAAAGGTGCCAAATTTCTCAAATGATATTTCCTTTGAGTTGATTTTTAGCATTTTCTAAGCCGGTATGCTATACTATTTGTACATCCTTTCCTGCCCCAACTAACACTGAAATAGAGAATCTACTGTTAATATGCCCCGACGAAGGTGAAATCGAAATAGTTGAGTATCAAGTTTTCAAAGAGCTGAACAAGTTGTGTCCATCCAGTAGCTCTTTTCCTGAAGAGCTGCCTATAAGGTTAATACGAGAGTTCTCTCTTTTCCTCGCCAAGCCACTTGGACACATCATCAGCGAATGTTTCGCCCAGTCAACTTTCCCGTCGTGCTGGAAACGCGCATTTGTGCGTGTTATACCGAAGACTAAAACACCCAAATCTTGCAACGAGTTACGACCGATATCAATCACATCTACCTTTGCAAAAGTCACCGAGTCATTCATCCTGCGTGAATTGCTCAAGCAAACGCGGGAAAACATAGACCGTTACCAGTATGGCGGCCTCAAAGGTTGCAATACCTCGATATACCTCGTGCGCCTAGTTGACATTATCTTTAAGTGGCTTGACAAGGGCAGTACCTTCATCGACCTAGCTCTCGCCGATTTCAGGAAGGCATTTGACCTGATTTGTCATCTTACGGCAGCAAAAAATATGCGAGCAATGGGCGCACAGAAGCGGTCTCTTGCATTAGTGATGAGCTTCCTTCAGGACAGAACGCAGTGTGTATTTCCATTGTTTGAAGGTGACCTGATCTCATACTGGTCTAAACTTACCTGTGGAGCCCCTCAGGGTACAAGACTTGCTGGTTTCATATTTATCTCCCTCATCAACTTCCTCCTTCAGAATTTCGAAGAGCGACTCAAATTCGTCGACGATTTATCATTTGTCCTCAAATACCTCGTGAGAGAAGGTGTAATCGAACGTCAGTTCAGCGAGACCCTTCTGGCATCCTTCTCTGAGGACTGTGAACGTTACAAGTTGACACTGAATGCAGATAAATCAACGATCCTCAGGTTTTGCCCCTTAAAACGTGATCTGGAATTCCCGCAAGTCCCTTTCCCTATCGTTCCATCTGCAAAAATCCTCGGAGTCACATTATCGATGGACTGCACATTCACCGAACACGTGGAGAAGGTTATTAAGGCTGGCAATGCATCACTTCAGACCCTAGTCCTGATGCGCAGGTTTGGCTGCGACACTCAAAGCCTAAAAAATGCCTATATTACGTATGTGAGACCTCTACTCGAATACGCCGTCGCTGTCTGGGGACCTTTTGTCCAGAGCACCCACTACCTTTGCGATGACCTTGAATCTTTGCAGAAACGAGCAGTTAACATAATCGTTGGTAACAGAAGTGACGACTACAACAAACTCTTACAAGAACTGAACCTTGAATCCCTCAGCGACAGACGATTATCCCTGATCATGTCCCTCGGCAAGTCACTGCTATCTTCGCCCCATCACAGACTGATCCTCCCACCCGATGCTCCTGTTAACCAAAGAACCAGATCCCAGTTGAAGCTACAACCCCCGGTCTGCAGGACCAACCGCTACAAAAACACGTTTGTCCCCTTTTTTGTAGAAGCATACAACAAGACTTAGTGTTATTTGTATTCACGTGTTAGTGTTCTTATAGTGTCATTTGTTTTTTTTTTCTTTTTTTTCCATATTGTTGTAAAGACGACATAAATTAGCCATGGCTACGCTGTTCGTTCTTAATAAACCTATGTCTATGTCTATGTCTAATTTCAGGGACTATCCTTTCCCGAACTTTAAAAAGAAAATTTAAAGGAACAATCAAAATCCACACTTTCGGATGATGAAACTATCTCTATCAGTGACACAAAATGAGAGAAATTAAATAATTTTTGAAGAATTCCGGAAAATTACTTGTCAATTTTTAGTTGCCTGTCGTTTATTCGGGTCTATTATCCAAGCTCTACAAGTTATGGCAAGACTGCACAATCATTTCTGAATGGTTTGACCACACAAACTAGAACAGTTAATAATAAACGAGATAGGGCGATCCTTTAAGGCCTGGCATGGCCTTAAGGGTTTTGAATGTTATTGAAAACCAATAGCTTTTTTAAGGAAGGGCTTAAAAGCATTAAAATTTTGGTTATCAACAGCTACAGTTTACAACCGAACGCAAGATACAAAACAGAATAAAGTGTATCTTGAAAGAATAAGAAATATTAAAATATCTCAAGTACCAAATATGCTACACTAAAACTGACTAAACCAATGGATCAGACACACAGAGTAATGGGATGGATTATAAATCTCATTTGACAAAATAAAATTTACATAACACCTTTTGAATTCCAGCAAAAATTTCTTTTACAGCTGTGACCATTTCATCTTAATATAACATTTATTTCTAATTTACTTCTAAAGACAGAGCTGCATCAAGGCCGAGACCAGTCGTAATTAAAACAATAGACTTTTGAATAGTAGAAACAACTCTGCTAAATAGTCACACAGAAAAAGTAAATTTCTGTTTTCTTTTAATGGAAAATATTTTGTTTTCTATTCCAATGCACATTTACATCAAGTCTAATATGCTATTATGATTTCATAGTTGCATTTCTGATAAATTTATTTTTACCTGTCTTGAGAGTCAAACTTAGTCGGATTTGATGTTACAAAAGGATTGATATTTGAGAACCTTTTCAAGGTTCTCCATTTATGTAGTCTGTATGAGTCCCTTTATATAGTAAAAATTCATTTTTATGTTTTGGGAGACTATCTGATTTATTTATGGTGCAGCAAATGGAAATCATGGAGCGTCCAGTTTTACGACTAGAATCTCTAAATGCTGGTTTACTCTTATTTTTTGTAAATACGGCTATTTTCTTCAAAAAACTGAACTACTGTATGAGCTAAACAAGTCCCAGATTGATTATTGCCGTCAAATACAAAAAACGTAATGAAGAATCTATTAAGCTTGTTCCCTTTATATTGAACCAATCCTTTGAAAAAGATACCTCCCCCTTCCCCCAAGCTTAATTTTGACGTAGCACTTTAATAGAGAAAATAGTTTTTAGTGTTTAAAATTTATACCAGTCCGAAACGTATCTCACTTGACCTAAAAGTCATATATAACTAATTTTTAAAATTTGAGTTTTATATTTTAGAAATTTCGCACACAAAAATATTGATGAAAGCTAAACTACCTCTATTTCACTCAGTCCTAAAATTTTATTTAACATTAATACTAAGAAGATATTTGACTACATGGACAAAATTTGGATCATGTTTTAACTGTTACAGAATTACCTAGGTGTAGGATAATGCATTCCTATGTTCAGTTTTGTAAGAAATAGTAATTCCATAAATTCTTTTTTTTTTCTTCTAGTCAAATATCCGCTTTTGAAATACTACTGTCTACAATATTGCAATATCTGCAACACTGCATTACTGCAGGACTATTTCTAAACTGATTTCTACAAATACCATCATGTTCTATAAACCTTTTTGCCAACTGCAATGCAGGTTTTTATATATAATTTTATTTTAGTTGTTTGCAAGTTTTTTTGCAACTGAATTCCGAAATTAAAATTGTCTGCTCAAAAAAGAAAACCCTTAGTAACTTGTAAGCAAGGTAGCAAGAAGACATGACACCCTGAGTACAAAAGCTGGAAGCAAAATAAATATAATGTATTGGAGGTGATTATTCACCATGTTCATATACAGTAATTTTCAGAAATAATTTTTCAAATGTAGTTTTTAATAGATAATTTCAATATGCAACACTCAACATTTATTTTCCGAGTCGCCCCTGTATTTAACTCTCAAGGACTCTGTCCAGTGGGCTCCGCAGAACAAACAAATATAAAAAGTCAAACTTTAGTCATTCTATACCGCCTATGTGTGCAGTCTTCTCTAAAGGCCTTACTATGGTAAAAAAAAAAGTAAATAAACTCACATCTAGTTCATTATTCTTTCCAGAGGCTGCTGCGTCACTATTTAATCTTATGCCTTGTCCTTGAATAGGCACCCTTGGGATGGAAACAATTGCTCTAAGTGAATTACCTGGAATAATAGAAGAGGATAGAAACAATTGTAATAACTATTCTGGCAGCAACACATTCATGTTCATTTATTTCAATCATGATTAAGTGCATTTGCGTTCTTTTCATGAATTTGACCCCCATCCCCCTTCCCATTTAATGTAACATCCAAAAAATTTAAAACCCTTCATATGAGCAGGACAAACTGTGGTGTTGTTTCATTTCTTTCACTTTATTCCTGCTCATGAATACTGCATCGCTCCTGTCAAATAGTAATTCATTTTGATGACTTTATCTCTTGTAATCTCAAAGGTATATTCCTACAATGCAGCTAATTAAAACTATTCATTTGTTAAGGCGTTAAGGATCCTTAACTTATCTGTTCAGTTAGTTTATCATTTCATCTATTTGACCAGGCAAAAGAAAAAAGATCCTAGATTATAACAGTAATGATGGAATTTTTTCTCAAATGCTTACAAGAAACACGTAAATGTTAAAATTTCTGGCAACGTAACCTACGGATGGGGCCAGAGGATACTTTGCTAAGCATTTTTAACAGAGGAATTTCATCTGGCAACTTCACACACATGGAAAAATTCTAAATCTTTTTGGGGAAGAGATCTTCAAATTTCTCTGAAAGTCTGATGCCTTGATAAACGCACTTTTAGGCCTGGTGTTGTAGATGTTCTTTGGGAGTATTTTTTCAGACCAGAATCACTCCTATTGCTCCCCCTATCTGTCTGTGGATATGAACTTAACATGTCAAAAGACACGTCTTTTAGACCAAAAAAGGAAGTTCTTGCTCTGATCACTCCCTCATCTGTCTGTGGATATGAACTTAACATGTCAAAAGACAACCGATAGCAAAACAAAAAATATACTAACAAAAAAAGCTAAATCCTTCACATGAAACAGACACACTTACGTAATGGCCTCAAGAGAGACATAGGAAACAGCTTTGGGTGAGACAGTATCAAAGTACAATCTTCAAAACCTCCTGAACTGAAAGAAGAAAAAAACTATCAGAGTAGAACAATCAGACAGGTTAAGACAAAAAAAATTGCTCCTTAAAAATGTAAATAATTTAAGTTTTGTAAATATAGCCTTAGGGTGAACCAGGGTAATTCCGGACACTTTGACCTTTTTTTTGGATTCAAAAAATTCCTCCTGCCAGCAGACTTAAAATCTAGTCATAAAATCGGATTCGTATGAAAGTACAGACTGTTAGCTTTCATACGAGAGCTAGAAACTTCCGAAATTCGAACTATAAAGGGGGTTGGTGACCTCATTTGAAATTTTCCCACGGTGTCTGGAATTAGCCACCAAAAAATGGGTAATTCCGGACGAGGTCAATATCTTTGTACCTGAAGGAGTAAAAAATCTTAGCTTTGGTTGGTGGTATAAGCACCCCAGAATCTATGTTTCTTCCAAATTTCATGCGCGTATCTTCCGAACTAGCGGAGTTATTCAGCTTTGCAGTCGTGATTTTGTTTTTCTGAAAATCAAATCTCGTTTTTCCAATGTGTCAAACCATGGATTCTCACGATAATTTGATAATAAAGTGATTATACCACCACGAGCCAGCATTTAAATAGTCTTCTGAAGGACTGGGGGACCTGAAGGCCTGGGCCCTCATCTCCTGCAACTACAGAATCCATCTGCTAACTTCCTTGAAATTCGTATATTAAAAATAAGGTAAAAATAATAAAAAAGACGACTTCAAATACTGATAAAACCAAGTTTAAAAGCAAAACACAGAGGAACTAGGTGATCACTGCTTTTTTCCATAGCTTTTCTTCCTTTCCTTGTGGCGTTTCACCATTTCGCGATGCTCGCTTATAGTGAAGGGTCCAGTGCCCTTCAGAGTGAGGGGCCCTCCCAAGATAAACTCTTCTGCGACGTCTATGATGTCATCGTTCTTGGGCCAGCTAAACTCGTACGTCGCTGCTGAGTCGAGCTTTAGGAACTTCATCCTAACAACCCCTTCATCAACAAATTCCACAATTCTGCCAAAATAAGGTGAGTCGTCGTAATACACAGCATAATAATGGTCAAGCTTCGTTTCGATCTTTTTCTTGCTAGGGCCAGGCTGATCGCGGTCATCAAGAACACACGTCTCTTCAAGAGAAATGTCATCATCGGTGTCAGCGTACAGTATCTCGGACTCGCTTTCGGTTTCACAAAAGGGAACTGGGAAAAGGGAACATTGCTAGAAACTCGAGAATCTCTAATAGAACACAGTTCCAGGAGGCAGAGGTCAAAATTCAATGAAAATGAATTGATTGCATCACGTTTTCCCATGTCCGAAATACCCCTCTGTGTCCGGAATTATGCCTCACCATCTGTCCGGAATTACCCTGTTTGGGGTCAGAAAATGAGTAATTCCGGACACCTAACCTACAACTAAACCGTTAGAGATAAAAATCTGCAAAAAATCACACTAATGCCCTAATTAAAACCCTTTTGAATGGTAAAACAACAAAATCCGTAAGTTTCACTGTTCACCAGCAAATGCAAAAAAACTGACACCATACGTACTTTTTCATCAAAGTTTCTCTGACCGACTCCGGTTCAAGACTGACTGTATCCCCCACGTGCTAGCTGTTGTCAATCGGATATAGTGAGTCATAAACTAGAGTCTTGGCACTACCTCTGTGATTTTTTCAAAAGAAATTTAACGAGGGGCTAGCAAGATAAAGGGGGGTGTCCGGAATTACCCACTGTCCGGAATTACCCTGGTTCACCCTACAATTCTTATACAGGTTAAAAAACGAGGTAGGGGGGCTTGTACATTGTTCTGGAGCCCCATTAGCTAAAAAGAAGCCCACAAAGAAAAAAATTTCTTCTGAACATTTTTTGTTTACATTTGCCAGGGCATGAGGCTTCTTTTCACTGGATCGAATATAAGCTGATGTATCAGCTTATATTATTATACACTCATAGCCTTACTTACACGCATCTGGATTCTGGATACAAATCACACTACTAAGTATCATGTTTGACTCTTATATATAATAATAATAAAGTAATAATAACATGGCGTTTATTAAAAAAAAAAAAAAAAAAAAAAAAAAACACATCAATGACAAAGCACAGACGCCATAGCCTCTAAGGAACTAAAGGTATTCACAACATTAACACAAATTATTCAACTGAAATAAAGACAAAAAGTACAGAAAGAGAGAGAAAGGATAAAGGTGTTCGTTGCTTAGACACCCAAATTACAGAAAAAAAGAAACTACCACACTGTCAGCCATAAAAAAAAATCAAAAGCTTAGAAATGTGAAATTGACCCAGTAATAAGCAGGATTGCATCACTTGTTACTGGATTTCATTTCAGCTCAAACCCATTGATAGATAGATAAGATTTATTTCAAAAATGAACTATCACTAGCCTTTAAAGGCCAAATTCGCATCCAGAGTCAAATAACAATAACAGATAAAAAAAAGAAAAGAAAAAAAAAAAATCAAAATTCTGAGGTCAGGTAAAAGATACAAGATAAAATTCTGAAGTAAAAAATAAGCTCAAACATGAAATTAAAATAAAAAGTTAGGAAACACTTGCTACACTGGCAATACATTGAACTGATACAGGCTTTTTTTCCTAAACAACAAGTCTGAGTCAAAAGCAAATTCAAGAAATTGTTTACTTGAGAATAAACACATCTTAAGGTTATTCCCAACAATTTGTGTGAAATTAGTTTTCAGATGCCTGTTCTGAATATTCAACTTTAACAATACTCTTCAAAAAGACTGCTTGGAGAAAGTAAAGTTATCTCGAATAAACAAAACAAATACTTCAAGCCCCCCCCCCCTCCCAGATATACAGAATAAATATTTCTCATGCTCTGCTGCTTTGGTCTCAAAAGGATTATAAAAAGAATAAAACCAGAAAAATAATATTCAATCATTATTGATTCTGCCTCAGACAACACATAATGAACAAAGAGCATTCATTCTTGTATATTTCATGTCTGACAAGGACAAAAATGAACACAATTAATAATAATGGCTCTTTGAATACATTGCCTGTAATTTTAAGACTGGAAAGACTATGAAAAAATTATTATACAGATTTTGGATTTGATCAGCATCAGTTTGAAAACTCTTGAGCACAGAGCTGCAATAATGCTGCCAAATACAAGAGGCAATATAGCACATTACAGGCGAAAGCTCTTAAGCTAAATCACTTGCTGCTGATTCTTCTTGTGGAAGACACATTTTAAACTTAGTGGGTGTTCATACTGCTACTACACGGATTGATGCAGCAAAATAATTTAGCATCATTCAAGGTTTGTACAATATTTTTAATGCAAGTACCCAGAGATGGAAATTTTTTATGAAAAACGTGGGTGCATTAGTAAATTTGTTGTCTACAACTAGATGGCCAGCTAGAGCTGAAAGCAACAAATTAATTCTCAAATACTTCACTCAAATTTTAAACATCATCAATACTCCATAGATTTTCTATAGACTCCATAGAATATAATTTTCTATTATACTCCAAAACAGGTTAAATGATTTAGCAATATTATTTATTGAATCAAAATATACCCAAAGACTGGTTTACTCAGATGTAATTCAAGAATTTGCCAGTAAAGAAGAGTAATTTCGAAATAACTGAAGTATAATATTTCTTGATTAAAAATTATTAACGTTTATTTTCAAAGTCGTATGGGGCCTGATACTCAATTTGCTTTCAGGGCCTTCCATGGCTCTTGCTGGCCTCGTCTATATACCCTTTAAGCTTCAAACATATCAGAGACAAAACAAATTTAGGGTTACTTTTGGGCATACTTAATTAATAATTAAAATTAATCTAAAATTGCTCTGCATATGAGTCCCCATGGCTCCTGAATTTATTAATGGAATTTGCAT
>JAQQPU010002240.1:0-16157 GCA_029168905.1 Artemia sp. Kazakhstan ARC1039 | reverse complement strand
CTGTCTGAGAATAGGCAGGTGGCTGACTACTGGGTGTCTTACCCTAGTTAGAATGAAGACATCACTTGAGGCATATTATGCTCTTATAAAAAAAAGCCCACTAATTGTTTCCTTTGCAGATTTCATCTTAAGCCCTTAAAGTGATACCTTGTTCTTTTTAGCTATATAGGGTAAGACACCCAGTAGTCGGCCACCTGCCTATTCTCGGACAGAATGTAACTAACAGGGAACCTACCTCTAGACACCTGCCTATTACACTAGACACCTGCCTCTAAAAAATTTCTAAGCCCATTAGCCTAGAGGTAGGTTCCCGGTTAGTTACATTCTGTCCAAGAATAGGCAGGTGGCCGACTACTGGGTTTCTTACCCTATATAGCTAAAAAGAACAAGGTATCACTTTAAGGGCTTAAGATGAAATCTGCAAAGGAAACAATTAGTGGGCTTTTTTTTATAAGAGCATAATATGCCTCAAGTGATGTCTTCATTCTAACTAGGGTAAGACACCCAGTAGTTGGCCACCTGCCTATTCTCAGACAGAATGTAACTAACAGGGAACCTACCTCTAGGCTAATGTGCTTAGAAAGTTTTTAGAAGACGGCAGGTGTCTAGAGGTAGGTTCCCTGTTAGTTACATTCTGTCTGAGAATAGGCAGGTGGCTGACTACTGGGTGTCTTACCCTAACTAAGCCATATAAAACACAAATTTTAACACCACCTTTAACTCCTCAAAGTGGAGTTCAAAAAGGAAGCAATGAGTAGGCCTATGTTTGGAAAGAGCCTAAAGAGATGTATTGAATTGTATGTCCACCTTCTAGGCCTACTTAGCAAATTAGGCCAGCCAAAACAACTGTAAATTTCATTTTGCCTGTTATCAACATGGATTTTACTTATTGTTAAATAAACTTTTACTGTATAGCCTAATGCAGCAAATATTAGGCTAGGCCTTTACATTTTTCCTAGATTTTTTTAATGGCCTATTGCTGAGATTTTTTTTCTATTTTGTTAAAACTCGCATTTTATAGAAGAAAAAGGTAGCGCTGACGTAAAAAGGTAAAATGCATATAAAAACGCTGCGCTACTACACTCCAATCTGTTTGAAGTTTCATAGTTCAGATAGTTCACTGTTTATTCCCTTCCACGAAGTTTCAATTTCCCTTAAGTCCTCTCTCATGAAATCTTGCCATCCCATTCGGGGGCGTCTTGCTTTTCGTTAGGGCCAAGTTCGATGCCCAAAATATATTAGCTATAAAAGTAAATATCAACAGTATTAGCTACTGATTGCTAGGGAAAATTTTAGCCAATTATTCAGCATCTATCAAAATTTTTATCTATGTAAGCCAATTTGAAAATCAAGGTCAAAATGACTAAGTCGCGAAGACTAGTAATAATTGAAGGTGAAAAGGAGATGTTGGGTAACGAGAAGATCGTTCAAGTGGACAACTTCACTTACCTAGGTAATATTAATAGTAAGGACGGTGGAGGCAGTGACGCTGTTTTGTTGATTGACAACTTGACAACACAACAGCAACACTTTAAGAAATTTACAAATAAATTTCTTGTGAATTATTGTCTCGATTTATCAGTAGTTGTACCGAACCAATCGTGCTCAAAATCCTCCTCAGGGCCATACTGTGGTGTTTCTTTTGTGGATGGTGAAGCTTTCCCCACAGTAGAGTGCAGACGGACTTGTATCATAGTACTATCCTTTCCTGCTTAGATTAAAGCTTATTCCAATAGGCTATACAAAGAACTCCCCCTAAAAAAAAGTCCCTCCGGATCCCACCCTAAATACTAATGAAATTGATCCATTTTTGCCCCATCTTGGCTGGTCAAGCTCTCTATCACAAAGCTCAAATTATGAGAATATGACAATGATCAGTGTTGGAGCTAATGTCACCATAGATGATAATGGCTTTCAAGAGGTCCTTTCTAGGAGCTCCAAAAAAAGGAAAAAAATGTCACCAATCAAAAGTATTTCCCATCCCACTGTCCAAGATTCTCCTTCCCAAAACTTAGGAATCTACCTCAAAATGTCTCCTAATACCCCCTTTATATTAACAAAGATTACTACAATAAGGGTTGCAATTTTCAAGATGTTAAAATCAATGTTTTCTCTTAACATTCACCGTGATGCTAATAGCTGTCCAAGATCAGAAATCAGAAGATATAATACTTAATCTAAAATCTCTTCTGAATACCCCAATTAATTCATCTAAATGGAACCCAAAGCAATCCCCAACAAAAATAGTAGTATATAATGTTCCCCTAGAAATACCAAATCTGGAGATAAAAGAAGGGCTCTCAGATAGGTCTGGTAACACAATCCCTGTAGAAGATGTCACTCAACTGGGTAAACCCAACTCTAATGGATTAAAAACAAGTAGATCCTTCTTATTTACACTGAAGGAAAAAATTAATATCCCTGAAAAGTTATTCCTATTTGGGCAAATCAAACCGCACAAGGAATACAAGCCAAAGCCAATCCAGTGTCAGAAATGTCTGAAACTGGGACACACAACAAATAAATGCAATGAAATTCTCCTAGCCTGAAGTAATTGTAAAGGCTCCCATCCTAAAGAGTTGACAACTTGCAACAACACTCAGCCTACATGTATCAATTGTAAAGGCCCATGTGAATACACCAATAAATCACAATGCCCTGCATATAAGAAACGAGCACTAACACTCCAAACAGCAACAGTGAAGGCCATTCCATACCCTTTTGTAGCTATGGAAGCAAATGCTGCCCAATCACACCAAACAAAACCTATATTGAAATCAAATAAAACTCCCAAGTCAAACACTCCCAATGCATCAAGTACCCCTTACAATACACCATCCCTTAAGACCCCTACTTCACATCTCTATAAAAAAGAATCACCAAGCCAACAAGCCTCCTTGCCTAGTGAGATGAGGTTGGACTGGCACCCCCTCCCAACAAGAAACAAACCAGAAACACTACCAGGAATTAATCCCTTAACTGACAAACTGGATGCACAACCAAACATGCAAACCCCAAATATATGCAAATTAATTCTAAACTGCAATGCAGTTCAGGCCATGAATATACAACAACAACAGAAAACAAAAATCATTGGTGAATTGGCTAAAATCTACATCCCTAATCATATGCTCATTCAAGCAAAAAAAGATCTTGCTCTACTATTAAAAAAGCTGAACATTGATACACACTCATATGAAAATTAAATCAACAACACAACACATATCAATACTCCAGTGGAACGTAAGATCACTTACAGAAAATAAGCTAAATGAACTAATATCTTTTATGAATAATAATTCCATTGAAATTTCTTGCCTCCAGGAAACTCATTTAAACCAAAATCAACAAATTAAGTCTCTGGGATATACTATCCTGAGAAAGAATAGATCATCAGAGAGAAAAGGAGGTGGAGTAGCCTTAATAATTGATAATAATCTAAAATTCTGTGGCATCAACTTTCCAGATTTTGTAAATGATGTTGATGCAATTGGTATCAGTGTTTGGCTGAATGATACAAAAACTTACATAATAAGCTTTTAGAACCCTAATGGCCAAACTACAGATGCCATGGCTTTCTTCAGTTATATAAATATTCATAATATGTTGAAAAATGTAATTATTTGTGGAGATTTTAATGCCCACAGCCTTTTGTGGGGGAATAAACCAGCAAATAAAGCTGGTAAGTTCATTGAGCGTATGACTTCAAATAATACTGATTTAGTAGTTGCCACCCCTCCAAACCTGAATAGTTGCACTGTCTTGAAAAAATTTCCCTATTGTTTTTTAAGTTGTGTTTGTTTGACACATTTCAACCCCAAAAGTGGCAGTTTCTCTACAATTGACCTGCAAATTGTGTCATTAAATATTTTGAATAAAATTTATATAAATAAAATTGATAGTCTGTGTACTGACCACTTTGCCGCAGTTTGCTCTCTAAATGAACCTGCTGAAACTGTATCACATACCTCCAAATATATAAACACTAAAGCAAATTGACCTATGTTCCAAAATAAGCTAAATGATGAAATTACAAGTTTCACCCAAAATTCAAGCATTTCAAAAGCAACAGTTGACACACAAGCTGGAATCTTGGCATCTTTACTAAAAAATACAGCTAATCATGCTATCCCCAGGAAAACACCCAGGAAAATATTCCCTAAACACATTCCCAAAGCATGATGGACAAAGGAGTGCCAAAATAAATGGAGAACAAAAAAGTCAGCTAGGAGAATATTCCTGAAAAAACATCACTTACTACATATTTAAAAAAATTACAAGCAGAATCTAATCTAAAAAGGACTATAATAAATGCCAAATATAACTACTGGAATAATTTTGAAAATAATCTCTCCAGAGAAACACATGAGCCAATTATACATAAAGTTATAAGCCACATCTATGGGAAAAAGACTTCCCCCAACCCACTCCTGTATGAACTTATACATCAAAATACCCATTATGACAATGATAATGAAAGAGCTAAGCTATTTGCCACTGTTTTTGTTAATAAGCTAACATCAAACAATTGAAACAGAACATCCCCAATTCCTATGAACCCTAGTTACCAACCTCGCACAGGATCCGAGTATATAACCAGCCCATTTTCAATCCAGGAAATGAATAATGGAATACATCATATTAGGACCAAGACTAGCGGCAGCTATGACAATACACACCCTACATGGATAAAGAATCTCATCCCTTCATACAAACAGGAACTTCTAAATTGTTATAATCATGCTTTGGCTTCATTTACGTTCCCCAATATCTGGAAATGTTCGTCCCTCCTACCAGTCCTAAAGAAAAATAAAACCAAAAATAACCCTGAGTCTTATAGGCCCATAATGATTACTCCTGTGATGGGGAAAATAATGGAGAAAATGATCTATTATCGACTCCTCTGGTTTGTTGAAAAACATAATATGATCCGTCACACTCAAACTGGTTTCAGGAAACACCACTCCTCAACAGATGCTTTCAAATTATTAACAAATGCAATAAATGAATCATTCTAAAAAAATAATGTCCTAGTCGCAGCTTTCCTAGATTTTGAAGGGGCATATGACAATGTGAACCACCAAATCCTCTTAAATAAACTTGTAAACCTTGGACTACCCCCAAGCTAGTATCTTTTATAAAATCTTTCATAGAACTGCGAAGTTCCATTGTTTGTTTAGGTTCAGCCTCATCACCTCAAAAGACAATAACCAAAGGCCTTCCTCAGGGAGCAGTCCTCAGCTGCCTCCTCTTTGCCCTATATCTCTGGGACATGAACCTCCCCCACACGAATCTACAATATGCTGATGATCTGGTACTATGGTCATCTGGCAACACCTTTGAGATTGCACAGTCAAAGCTGCAAAAGTCACTTTTCCAATTTGAAAATTTTTCTCAACATTCAGATTTACCCATTGCACCTACAAAGTAAAAAATAATCCAATTTCACCGAAAGAGAAAACATGTTAATGAAAGACTAACTCTAAATGGAACAACTATTCCAGAAGATAATCACATTAACTACCTAGGTCTCATGCTTGACCAAAAACTTAATTTCCACCTCCACATTTCAAACACAAAAAAAAAATGCTATAGAAAAACAAGTATACTAAAAAGACTTCTTTCCATACCCTGGGAGTGTAAGGAGAAAACTTTACTCCAGTTTTATTAATCACATATAAGACCCCATATTGACTATGGGCTCATTGTCTATGGTGCATGTGCAAAGACCCAGATGCAAAAAATTGAAACAATACAAAATGATATAATACGTCTCATATTTGGTCTTAGGAAACCCACAAGCAGCAAGTTTCTGCTTATGGAGAGTGGGTTAACAACAATAAGGGAGAGATGTAGCTTTCTCTTGATAAAACATCTTACAAAAATTGAATCAAATAGCTCACACACTCTACATAATTGGTTAAGAAATCCAGCCATGTATAGAGAGGCATTGCAGATGAGTATGCCAATATTCAGAAGAAGTTCCCTGTACCCGCAAAATCTATTGCACCTACTTTCCCCCAATCCCCTCCATGGAATTGGTCAATCCCCATAATAAATACTGATTTCTCAAAGTGGACTAAAGATTTAACCCCCATCGCTTTTGTCCGGAAAAAATTTGCTGAACTTAATACAATTACTTATAAAAACCATTTCCAAATCTCTGTTGATGGGTCCAAAATGAATGAGAAGGTAGCAAGTAGTGCTTTCCTTCCTCGCCTGAAAATTGCAATGGGTGAGAGATTGTATATTAATCTATCTATAATGTCCGCAGAGTTAAATGGCATTAGAACACCTTTTGGGAATCCAACCTTTGATTGCTAATTCTAATAATATTATAGTTTATTCCGACTCTTTATCATGCCTTGAGTTGTTGTCTTCAGCTCTTCAGTATAAGTTGGATATTGACACTTATCATTGTCTTAGTATTATAGAAATCTTGCTTCAAGTGGTATAAGAACTTATCTTCAGTATATTCCTAGCCACTCTGGTATAAGTGGTAGTCATCAGGTTGATGAAATAGCAAAAAATGCTATAAATATCGACCAGCCAAGTGGGAGACCAATCCCCATTAGAGATATTTATCGATGGAGACTATCAGATACTATGTTTAATAAAAATAATCTATCCTTTCCCCCTTTCCCAATAACTATTTTTCTAAAATTTATCATAGAATTCGTTCTGGAACAAAATGGACTAAATTTTCTTGCATTCTCGTACTAGTTCCCTAATTCAAGTGGTTCAGTTCCCCTGTCCCCTCTCTGCAGGTATTGAAATATGAATAATGAAACAATTGACCACTGCCTATTTGAATGTAATATGCTGAGGTCTGCACAACATACCTTGCTTTGTAAACTGTTAAATTGCTTCAAACACCACAAAATCTCACTATCAGCCAAGAGCTTAGCCAACTATACCTGCACACAGAGCATAGAAATCGACATCTATCACCTTATATTTGAACTCCTTGAGTCGAAAGATCACCTATAAGATATCTAAGAATATATAACAAGTAAGAGACAACCATGCCAGTAGCTCTATAGCCTACAGAGTGAAGCAAAAGGAAAAGGGCTAAATAGTATCGACTGAAAAGCCCGTCTGATGTGAAATAGAAGAAGAAGAAGAAGAATATTGGATGCTACACTGATTAGAGATATTTACCGATGGAGGCTGTCGGATATTAATTTTAATAAGATTAATCCTATCCTTTCCCCCTTTCCCAATAAGTATCTTTCTAAAATTTATCATAGAATTCGTTCTGGAACAAATGGATTAAATTTTCTTGCATTCTCATATAAATTTTCTAATTCAAGTGGCTCAATTCCCCTGTCCCGTCTTTGCAGGCATTGTAATATGAATAATGAAACAACTGACCATTACCTATTTGAATGTAATATGCTGACGTCTGTACAACATACCTTGCTTTGTAAACTGTTAAAATGCTTCAAACACCACAAAATCTCATTATCAGCCAAGAGCCTAGCCAACTATACCTGCACACAGAGCACAGAAATCGATATCTATCATCTTATATTTGAACTCCTTGAGTCAAAAGATCTACTGAAAGATATCTGAGAATATCTAATAAATAAGAGACAACCAAGACAGTAGCTCTGTAGCCCACAGAGTGAAGCAAAAAGAAGAGGGCTAAATAGTATCAACTGAATAGCCCGCCTGCTGTGAATTAGAAGAAGAAGAAGAAGATGACAGTGGTCAGTATGGTTCGGAGCGCTTGGGGGCTCCGAAAAACAGAGGAGCATTTGCTAGATATTTTCCAGAGAAATTGCCCACTGATTTGTTTAGGGATTTTTTTTAGATGGCTAAGATACATTCTGCTAATGAAGGGTGATATATTGTGCAGGATCGTCCTTGTCGGGCAACCGTCTGGGGCCGAGCAAAAAGTGGGTTGCCTCTGAGTGGGCTGGGGGGCATGTTTGAGGGGTAGGTTTCGGGGAAAAGGGAACATCTTGGCAGGGTGTAAGGGCTTTAAGTATATTGGGACGAATTAGGAGCTTGTGTAGCTGTGTTGGTCTCGGGTAGCTTGATGCTGCAGTAACAGTTGGTATTAGTATTAATAGTAGATAAAAAATTAATCAATTATTGGTCTCCTTCCAAAATTTGTACAACTGTTTCTAATTATTATTTCCGCATATAATAGTTAATTCAGCGTTATTATAAACAAAATGCAAATTAACTGAACTGGTAGTTAAAGAAAGATGCTAAAACACTCTTACTTGGGTGGTTGCATCAACTTTACCATTTAGCTAATAATAGCTAACTGCGGAAAATACTGACAGTAAACAAAGTAAAGACAAAAAGAGTTTTTTTTTCTTTTGCTCATACTAAAGCGAAAGGGCGATGTGATTAGGCGAAACTTCTTTATCCATAATATACTTCATATACACCAATGATTATGTGAATTCCGGTCCGTTTCCAGGATTTTTGTTCAGGGAAGGGGGTCCCCAAATTAATTTATATTTTTGGGGGGAAGCTTGCAAAAATAATTAAAAAGGAGGGGTTTACCACCCGTGGAATTTGTCTAATGGACTCAAAAAATACTTTTTACATGCATTATTGTGACCAACACCCCTTCCTCTTCCTCTGCATATGGATAGGAGGGAAATGGATTGAAGTGGAAAAGATCAAGCTTGTCTGTGGGAAGAAAAAACCTAGAGATTTTGAATGTGATTTCTTGTATCCCTCCATGTTCTTGTGTTTAGGAGGCCCCTGTATAAATTAATACAGCACTGATAAGTGTAGAATCGACTGCGATGTTAGCTCTTCTCGTATATTATAAGTATTTAAGGGCTAAATTTGTTGGCCTTGAACTAGATTAGCCTTGTCATAATAGATTTATGAGTGTACTGTTCAGTAGGGGCATCCCCCAGGCCACTCAGTGTCTCCACAGGTGGTAATAGGGGAGCCCCCTACAGATATGTAAGGTACCTCCATAGGAGGCACAGACAAAGGGGAGACCTTGTCTCTGGTGGTCCATAATAAAAAACTGGGGTACCCTTACCCGGTGCCGTAAACACAGGTGGAGGAGGAAGAACACCCCTAATATGTACACTCAACGGGGCCCACCAACGTGTGCACACGTCCTCTATAGGAGGACAACTGTGGCAGGGGGTAAGATCCAGATCTATAGACAACAGCTATCTGCAAAGGGCTGCTTCGAACCTTTTGGGGTGCCCGCAAGACTGTAGACCTGGCGGTCAACTCTATTCCCACTTGAAGAGTGGCGCCCCTCAAGAAAATTATAACCTAGTAAACAAAACAGCATTCGCACAGGATCCTGATTAATAGATAATTCTTCTGAGCTTGGTCTGTTTTTGTGGGTGGTTTTGGGATGAAAAACCTATTCCTATCTAATTTACCTACTATGGGTCGCCTCTCCGTAGCAGCATAATGTTTGTTAGCATGAATACATAATAAGTCGGAGGTAATAGATTGACATTGCCTGTGCAGGATTTTGACTCTTGTTGATAGATGAGCATCGACAAGTGCCAAAAACCATATTGTGACCAGGATGGGCCCAAGATTGCACAAAGCCTTCATTCAACTGGAGGTCCCAGGCACTTCTTACTGTCTGATTTTAAGCCAGCTTAAAGACTTCGGTATAGACTTGGTAAAATGTGTAGCTCCCCATCCTGCTCTGGTATCCGGTACCACTGCTTTTCCTGAGACCAATACAATTTCAATGATTTAAAGAATGTGATAATTGGAACTTTGAATGATACGACGTTAAAAAATAGCTATCGTATCGACATACTGACTGACGAATTCAGACGATTCAAATTGGACTTATTAGAAGTTTCAAAAACTCATATCTCAGGGATAGGAAGCATGGAATTGGGTGTTATAGAATTTATTTATTCAGGCAGGAAGGATGGGGTACATAGACAGGGAGTAGGGGTAATGATGAATAAATAAGCTGCTAAGTTTTGTTCAGACTGGGAAGGTATGAATAATAGAATTCTAATCACTCATTTTATGACTAAAAATTTCAGAGGATCAGTTACAGTAGTATATGCCCCTGTAGAACCAACTGACGGAAATACTAGTGACTCAGAAAAAAATTACCCACAGTTACAGGAGCAAATAGACAGGGTCCCAGGAAAAAATATGCTGCTTTTATTAGGAGATTTTAACGTTCAGGTAGGTAGAAATAAGATAGATGGGATCCTAGCCTAGGTAAACTTGGTGTAAGAAAGGAAAACAGGAATGGCTAAAGACTGTTGTAATTTTGTAGGTTCAACAATCTCATTATAACCAATACAGTATTTGGTCATAACACGGCCCATAAGTTAATGTGATATTTATATGATCGTAAGATAGCAAACCTTATTGATTATGTTATTGTAAACCTATGACCGGCAGGATTAATACAAGACACTAGGGGGTATAGGAGTGCTGATATTAATGTTAAAAGTAAAGATCGCCATGTAGTAGAGTCTAGGGCTCATTTAAAGCTGAAATTTTGGAAGGGTAGCTACTTTCCGAGAAGTTATGATGTTGGTAGACTCCAAGATGAGAATTTGAGAGTAACTTTCCAGGAACAGTTGAATACTAAACTAGAGAGTTTAAAATTTGACAATGAAGAATATTGATGGAATAATTTTAGGAAAACAATCTGTGAAGTTGTTGATGATGTCTTAGGGAAGAAAATTAGAAACATAGCTAGATACATTAGTGATAAAGCTTTATGTTTAACAGAGAGGATAAGGGGCTTGTACAAGAATTGTCTGAGTGATAGATCATATGAAAACAAGAAGAATGTAAAGATAGTGGTGAATGCATTACAATATGAATTAAAGAGGTGTGAAGTGGAGGCCATGGATAAAGTTTCCGAGGATCTAGAAGATGCAGCTAGACGGCCTAACTGTAAAACATTGTACTGGAATGTTAATAAATTGAGAGGGAGTAGTCAATCCAGACTTGTCCTAGTTAAAGATAGGAACAGGGCCACAATTAGTGACAAGAAAAGTTTTAAAGAGAGATGGGCTGTACATTTTGAGAATGTGCTAAACCGAGATAAAGTTGCAGGAAAATATATAGAGGAAAATGAAAAAGTTCGTGGTGCCTTGGATGTGAAGGAAGATCTGTTTCGCGAGGAAGAATTAATGACAGTATTAAACTATTAAAAAATAATAATGCTCCTGGTGTTGATACTGTGGTAAATGAGTTTCTTAGATATGGTGGCTCGGAGGCTGGAAGTAAGTTACTGAAGATTATGAATATGGTTTTCGATAAAGAGGAAGTACCTGACGATTTTAGGATATCCTTAATTAAACCACTTTATAAGAAAGATGATAAGAGTGAGTGTGATAATTATCGAGGCATTAACCTGGTATATGTAGGTAGTAACTACTTAGTAGTATGATACTTTTTAGACTGAGAGATGCTGAAAAAAAAGTAATAAGAGACGAATAATGTGGTTTTAGAAACGGTAGGAGATGTGTCGACCAAATTTTTACTCTTAGGTTAACAATTGACAAGTGCCTGAGTTGTCAAATACCCTTGGTCTTCAGTTTTATATATTATGAGCAACTGCTCGATTCTGTTTCTAGAAGAGCTTTAGCGAAGGTCTTATCCTTGTATTGTATACCAGACAAATACATTAAAGTCGTATGTGCTATGTACGAGAATAACACTGCTGTGGTTAAGGTAGGAAATGAGGCTAGCGGCTGGTTTTGTATTAAATCGGGAGGCAAGCACGGTTGTGTTTTATCCCCCTATGAAAGAAAAACTTTCCTGGACCTAGATTGTGCTTATGATATAAGCATCCTAGATGACAGTATGAGCAAAATGAATGAACATTTAGAAGTTTTGCAAGTTCAGGGTGCTAAATTAGGTTTGAAGATGAATGTTAAGAAGACCAAGTCGCTAAGGCTAGGAATAAGTGAAAACGAAAAGCTGACGTTGGGTAACGAAAAGATTGATCAGGTAGATAGCTTCACTTACCTTGGTAGCATTATTAGAAAAGACGATGGGAGCAGTGAAGACGTTTAAAGTAAAATAGCAAAGGCTCAGGGTGATTTTTGCATCCAGGTTATCAAAATGGCGCATCTACAATATCTAAAAAAAAGAATGGGTAATAAGAGAATACGGTACCCTAAAATCCCTTTGCAAGCCTTATTGCCAGCTGACCGTCACAAAGACAAAGGGCCCATTATTGGATTCTCCCAAGAGACTAACTAACATCAATAGCTATCGCGAATTTGTATCTTGACTATGAAATTGATTGAAAAGAGAATTAAATTTTATGCACCTTTTATTGGAAAGCATGTTAATCAAAGCGGGTAGCACCACAGAGAACTCTCTAAGCTTTCCAATTGTTCAAAATAATAATTCCTTTGAGGGGAATTTTAGTGTTTTCCTAAAAAAAAATGCTAGGATATTTTTAGGGACTGCCATTTTCTGGACTTTAAAAAGAAAATTCTGATCCTTGAATAGAAAAAGAAAACAGAATTGACACTTTCTGATGATGTGAGTTACGTTAAAAGTTAATATCTATATCTCCAGCACAAAGGGCTAGAAGTTTAAATAGTTTTTTCCAAGATTTTCGGTAAATTAGGTGTCGACTTTTATTTTTCTGTCGTTTGTTCGGTTCTCTTATTCAAGCTCAATAAGTTATGGCAAGACCGTTCAATCAATTCTAAATAAGGCCTTTGCAAGCCTTATTGCCAGCTGACCGTCACAAAGACAAAGGGCTCATTATTGGATTCTCCCAAGAGACTAACTAACATCAATAGCTATCGAGAATTTGTATCTTGACTATGAAATTTGATTGAAAAGAGAAATAAATTTTATGCACCTTTTGTTGGAAAGCATGTTAATCAAAGCGGGTAGCACCACAGAGAACTCTCTAAGCTTTCCAATTGTTCAAAATAATAATTCCTTTGAGGGGAATTTTAGTGTTTTCCTAAAAAAAATGCTAGGATATTTTTAGGGACTGCCATTTTATGGACTTTAAAAAGAAAATTCTGATCCTTGAATTGAAAAAGAAAACAGAATTAACACTTTCTGATGATGTGAGTTACGTTAAAAGTTAATATCTATATCTCCAGCGCAAAGGGCAAGAAGTTTAAATAGTTTTTTCCAAGATTTTCGGTAAATTAGGTGTCGACTTTTATTTTTCTGTCGTTTGTTCGGGTCTCTTATTCAAGCTCAATAAGTTATGGCAAGACCGTTCAATCAATTCTAAATAGTTTGTCCACTCCAACTAGAAAAAAAGTTTATAATGGACAAAAAGTTTGATCTTTTGAGGTACCGTATCCTCTTAAACTGAAACTTTTAAGGATATTAAGCAGGATGTTAAACTGAATCAAATGACATTGCGTGCATCCAGTTTATCAATGCACTATACATGCAATATCTTCGCAACCACTTGAAGGGTCGAAATTAAAATTTTTGGGTTGCGTAGGACAAGGAACAGAGGGGTGGGATGGGGGGGGGGTCTTGCATTATGATGGTGAAGGGGAAAGCTAAAACATTCAGTGCCTGACCCAACCAAAGGTTTTTGCGGTTTAAGCCCCAATGCAAATTAGAATTTATTTACATCAAGCTTTGAGGTATAGTACGTGAGCAAAAAAAGTTAACAAACATGTCCATTATTAACCATCATTAGAACTATCACAACAAGAAACTAACAAAAATTGACTTAAAAATATTTTTCGAGAAAAGGACATTTTGAGAAAAAAGTAAAGACCAAAACTCTCTTAACGCTGGAATGTCAGTTGTGGCTTTTATTCAGAATAATCTGTATTTTAAACAGTGTAGTTTGTATTTAAACCCTGAAAAAAAACCTGTGATGATCAAGATGACAGGAAAGAGTTAACTAAAGCTCACTGATTTTTTAATATGAGTAGTTATCTAAGTACCATTTCTAGGAGACATATAGCAATCTCCATGTTATTTGCGGCCTTTACATTCCCTGACACCTTTCCATGGCAGATTACCAGACTAGTTATTTGGCAGTGTATAATGTGGTCAAGCATGTTTTGAGAGTTTGGTCGTAATAATATAATGTCCTCAAACAGGTTTTTTTTCTGTTTTGTTGTCAGTTGCACAATGAATGTACGTCATGAGATCACGTGTACATTCTTAAAAAAAACTGATATGATATAAAGTAGTCAAACATGTTTTGGGGGCATGCACGAAATTATATAACTCAACCGAGCTGGTTTTTCAAGGTAACATCCGTTTTTTATGAGCCAATCAGAGAGCGGAGGTTACTCCATATACGATAACTTGATTGATGATTGGGATTTGAATAAAAGGAATAGTTTTCTTTACAATTCATATTAGTAAGAGAATTGAATTCAAAGAGAATAGTTTATTTGCGAGGATATTAGTGGAGAAAAAATTAGTGGTGCATTTACATTATTGGAGAATAATGATGGAGCTGACAACAGAAGCAATGATATACGAGTATCCAATGTGGCTGTGGAAATAACCGCTGGTTGTAGACTATGTCTTGAATGGGACACTATGTATGCTAGATACGTGATAGCATTCAGCAAATTTAAACAGGAGGAGCAGCTATGTTTTGCTGGAAAAGTGATTATTCTCCATATAAATAAATTTCGGTCAGCATTAGATGTCCTATCGAAATATATTGATGAGAACAAAATGCATCAGTGAATATTATTATTGTAATTACGTTCAATAAAATTGTTTCTAAATCAATGGTATTTTTTTTCTTTCTATAGTAGACTAGCGTATATTTTTTAGAGTAGAAAAAAATCTGGTTAGTCTGAAGTTGGTTGTCAGAGAGTTAGGACTTTAGAAAATGGATAGATTCGAGAAAGAGCGAATCATGAGGAATCTAGTTCTTATTGAAAAACGTTTGATTCTAGATGACAATTTTCTAGAGCTGTCTATTCAAAGGAAGATATTTTCTCTTGGAATGCTTGTCGATATAATGAAAACTGATTCTTCATCATTAGACTATTGTATGAAGCTTCTACGTCGTGGTCCAAATGCATTTACACAATTTATTGATATATTGATCACAACACGGCAAAATGATATTGTGGATATGCTTTTAAATATTAGTTTAGAAATTTAGGACTTTTTTTTTCATGAGAAAGATGGTGCTCAAGGATGATTTACTCCTCTCTCTCTCTCTATCTCAGACAATTTTTGTTGTTGCTAGCTCAGTTTCATTGTGGTAGTGAGAGTGTCAACACATGACAAAATGTTCCATACATGTCCGTTATGTATGTACACACAGGGCAGCTGGTCATCATGTGAGAATTGCACAATGATTGATGAGTATGATGAAAAGTGTAGATTATGCAACCCGTGTAAATTGCATAGAGGATATGCTATACAAATTAAAGGTTGTAATTCCTGTCTTGAAGAGGTGTGTGACTCTCATTCTAGATGTCACCTATGCTCCAATTGTCACTATGATAAATGTAATCAGTGGGAGAATACATATCCCGGTATGATTGGAAAGAATCCTAACCGAGATTTTAGTCTATTGCTACGAGATTGGTATCGTCGTGGTTTTAGATTGTTCTGGGAGGAGGAACCGGGTCAACGATTCAACTGTTGGAACAACAAAAGAATATGGTTTCTACGTCATCGTTGTGAAGACAATGGGTGTTATGATTATAAGCCCACTGATTTTTATTTGGCTGTGACGGAATGTGATTCGACACTTGAGGACACTGTTTGTGAAATTGCTTCAAATAAGCAAATTGAAACATGTGAATTCTATAGAATGAATGAGAATAGTATCATTGACTATACAAAGAGATATGACAAGAGTGAAGTCACGCTCTACTGTAGAAAATGTGACCCTGACATTGCACTACATCAGGATCAGTACACTGTGAATTCAGATAATCTACCTGCACTAGTTGTTGTCGACAAATACCTAGTAGTGGATGAAATCTAAAGAGTAGAAAAGTCGTTTTATCATGTATATAATTTTTTTTCTATTAATAAACAATTTCACATACATCTTTAGAACATTTTATTCTTAGGGCACTAAAATCAATATTAAATACACTTGTAAGTATATTCTCCACTAGAAAGTCGTTCAATCAAGGTAAGTCAACGTAGATGTTGAGAAACTGCTTGTAGGTGTAGCCACGACATCTGAACATGAAAAAGAGTAGTGCATGAAAGCCACATGTCTTAGT
>JAQQPU010002239.1:55254-69620 GCA_029168905.1 Artemia sp. Kazakhstan ARC1039 | reverse complement strand
ATTCCCCCAAACACATCCAATCATAATTTTGAGATAGCCATTTTGTTCAGCGTAGTTGATTTCCAAATAGAAAATTTATTTTTGAGGAGGACACTCCCCCAAAGCCTTCAGGGCAATTGTTGTAAGTTATGCTCTGGGGGGCATATAAGGTTTCTATTGAAGGTGTTGTCGTAGAAACTTCAATAAAGGCTCATTCGATTGGAAATTCAAAGGGTTAGTACCCTTTTTAATAGTCGAAAGTCATTGGAGGGCAACTAAACCCCCTCTCACGCCCACCCTTTCCCCAAACACATCCAATCAAAATTTTGAGATAGCCATTTTATTCAACGTAGTTTTAAGCTCTGTAAATTAGGTTTTTGAGGATGACAACCAACTCAAAGCCCTCAGGGCAAGGGTTGTAAGTTATGTCCTGGGGGCATATAATGTTTTTATAGAACGCGTTGTCGTTGAAATTTCTAAAAGGGCTCATTCGATTAGAAATTGAAATGGCTAGTGCCCTTTGTAATAGTCGAAAGGAATTGGAAGGCAACTAACACCCCTTCCATGCCCACCATTTCCCCAAACACAGCCAATCAAAATTTTGAGATTAGCCATTTTGGTCCGCACAGTTTAAAGTTCAGGAAATTATACCTTTGAGCAGGAGAGTCCCCCCGAAGTCTTCAGGACAAGGGCTATAAGTTATGCCCTGGGGGCATATAAATTTTTATTGAAATGTTTGTCGTAGAAACTTGAAAAAAGGCTCATATGATTGGAAATTCAAAGGTCTAGTGCCCCCTTTTTAATAGTCGAAAGTGATTTGAGGGCAACTAACCCCCCTCTCTCGCCCAACTTTTCCACAAACACATCCAATCAAAATTTTTAGATAGCCATTTTATTCAGCGATGTTGATTTCCATATAGGAATTATGTTTTTGAGGAGGATAGTCCCCCACAGCCCTCATGGCAGGGGTTGTAAGTTATGCCCTGGGGGCATATATGGTTTTTATAGAACGCTGTGTCGTAGAAACTTCAAAAAGGGCTCATTCGATTGGAAATTGAAATGGCTAGTGCCCTTTTTAATAGTCGAAGGTGATTGGAAGGCAACTAACACCCTTTCCACGCTCACCATTTCCCCAAATATATCCAATCAAAATTTTGAGATAGCCATTTTGTTCCACGCAGTTTAAAGTTCTGGAAATTATACCTTTGAGCTGGACAATCCCTCCATAGTCTTCAGGGCAAGGGCTGTAAGTTATGCATTGGGGCATATAAGGTTTTTATTGAAATGTTTGTCGTAGAAACTTGAAAAGGGGCTCATTCGATTGGAAATTCTAAGGGCTAGTGCCCTTTTTATAGTCGAAAGTGATTTGAGGGCAACTAACCCCCCTCTCACACCCACCTTTTCCCCAAACACATCCAATAAAAAATTCTAAATAGCTATTTTATGCATCGTAGTTGCAAGTTTTGGAATTAGGTCTTTAAGGATGACAACCCATCCCTTCCACAACCCTCAGAGCTAGGGTTGCAAGTCATGCCCTGGGAGCATGTAAGGTTTTCATAGAAAACGATGTTGTCAAAAAGTGCTCATTCAATTTAAAATGGAAAGGGCTAGTGCCCTTTTAATAGTCGAAAGTGATTGAAGGGCAACTAACCCCCCTCTCACGCCCACCATTTCGCACACCACATTCAATCAAAATTTTGAGATATCCATTTTGTTCAACGTTGTCGAAAGTTCTGGAAATTAGGTCTTTTAGGACGATAACCCTCTCAGAGCCCTCAGTGCAAGGGTTTTAAGTTATGCCCTGAGCGCAAATAAGGTCTATGTAGAAAGTTGTAAAAATTTCAAAGAGGGCTTATTTGTTTGGAAATTGAAGTACCCCTTTTTAATAGTCGAAAGTTAGTTGAGAGTAATTGACCCCCTTCTCACGCCCACCATTTCCCCAAACAAATTCAATTAAAGATTAGAGATATCCATTTTGTTCAACGTAGTTGAAAGTTCTGAAAATTTTGTATTTAAGGATGACAAACCCCCCCAGAGTCCCTAGGGCAAAGGTTGTAAGTTAAGATTAAATCAGAATGCACTGTGTTAATGCTAATTCTCAATAACGCATCTCAGCAGTATCCCAAGAACGGCTAAGGGTATTATATTCAAACGTTCGAGGCTATTTCTGCTCTTAAAATTTAACCAAATCAAAATAGCGTAAGTGTATGCAAGCTATCAAAGAAAGTAAACAGATTTTTTTTGCGAATGGTATCAAGTTTACTATTTCAGGTCAACTAGAGGAGGTATGAAACTAAATTAAACACTACTATTTATGTCCAGATTTTTGGTTCATGTTGTTAAAAATTGCTGAAAAAGTTTCTCCAGCATACAAATAGCAGGTCAAACTATAAAGTCTTAAAAAAAAGAAAAGATTTAAATTATTATTTTCTTTTCCCCTGAAAAGACTATGCCAATATAAAACGAACAGAAATTAATTAAAAAAAACCTTTTCCACAAAATAACTTTTTCAAAGAAAAGTAGAGAACTCCATTAAACGAAAAATGAGCAAAAATAAAATTCAATAAAATACCAAGCGTGAAACTACCACAAATCAGCATCGATAAATAAATGAAACCCAAAACGAACAAAAATAACAATAAATAACTGAGTCAAACTCAAAACGAGCAGAAATTAACATGAGTAGGGCTCAAAAACCCTATGCCTTCCCAAGGCCAGAACATAATTTGCAATTTACTGAAAAAAAAATAAAAATACAAATATAATTTGTATTGTCAGTTCAATATACATATACTGATATTTGTTTATCAAAATGTTAATATTATTTGATTTATTAAAGTTATAAAAGTAAAAACATTTATATTTTTTATAACTTTAATAAATCAAATAATATTAACATTTTGATTACTAAATATCAGTATATGTATATTAAACTGACAATGCACATTCATTTGTATTTTTTTCAGTAAAGTGCAAATTATGTTCTGGCCTTGGGAAGGCATAGGGGTTTTGAGCCCAACTTGTGTTAATTTCTGCTTGTTTTGAGTTTGAATTGGTTATTTATTGTAATTTCTGTTCGTTTTGGGTTTCATTTATTTATCGATGTTGATTTGTGGTAGTTTCACGCTTGGTAGATTATTTGATTTTATTTTTGCTCATTTTATGTTTAATGGAGTACTTTACATTTCTTTGAAAAACTTATTTTGTGGAAAAAGTTTTTTTTAGTTAATTTCTGTTCCCTTATATTGACTTAGTCTTTTCAGGGAAAAGAATATAATATAATATTATATAAGAATATAATATATAAGAATATAATAAGAATATAAGAATATATAAGAATATAATATATAAGAATATAATATAATATAATACTTTAAATCTTTAAATCTGGACACAAATAGTAATGTTTAATTTAGTTCCATACCTCCTCTAGTTGACCTGAAATGGAAAACTTGATACCATTCGCAAAAAAATCTGTTTACTTTCTTTGATAGCTTGGATATACTTACGCTATTTTGATTTGGTTAAATTTTAGGAGCAGAAGTAGCCCCGAAAGTTTGAACATAATACCTTCAGTCGTTCTTGGGATACTGCTGAGATGTCTTATTGGGAATTAGCATCAACACAGTACATTTTAATTTAATTTTACGGCAACATTTAGTTATTAAACGTAATGGGCAAATGGGAGGGTGGGCTTGGGAGGGTATTAGTTGCCCTCCAATCACTTTCGACTATTAAAAAGGGCATCAGTCCTTTCTATTTTTAATCCAATGAGCTTTTTTCGAAGTTCCTACGACAACTCCTTCGTTACGCAGTGCCCTGGTCTAAGCAACAACAACAGTAAAAAATAATACATTATAGCCACATCGATCTGTACTATAAAAATATCAAGCCTTCCCATCACTTTCGACTATTGAATAGGGCACTAGGCCTTTCGATGTCCAATCGAATGAGCCCTTTTTAAGTTTCTACGACAGTGCTTTCTATAAACACCTAATATGCCCCCAGGGCATAAATTACAACTCTTATCCTATGGGCTGTTAGTGTGGTTGTCATCCTCTAAAAGCTTATTCTCAGAACTTTCAACTACGTTATACAAAATGGCCATCTCAAAATTTTTATTGGATGTGTTTGGGGAAATTGTGGGCGTGAGAGGGGCGTTAGTCGCTCTCCAATCACTTTCCAATCAATTACAGTGCATTTTGATTTAATCTTACAGCAACATTTAGCTTTTAAACATAATGGGCAAATGGGAGGGTGGGCTTGGGAGGGGGATTAGTTGCCCTCCAATCCCTTTCGACTATTAAAAAGGGCATCATCCCTTTCTATTTTCAATCCAATGAGCGCTTTTCGAAGTTCCTACAACAACTCCTTCGTTACGAAGCACCCTGGTCTAAACAACAATAACAACAAAAAATAATACATTATACTCACATCGTTCTTTACTATAAAAATGTCAAGCCTTCCAATCACTTTCGACTATTAAAAAGAGCACTAGGTCTTTCGATTTCCAATAGAATGAGCCCCTTTTGAGTTTCTACGACAACGCTTTCTATAAACACCCAATATGCCCCCAGGGTATAAATTACAACTCTTACCCTATGGGCTTTTAGTGTGGTTGTCATCCTCTAAGACCTAATTTCCAGAACTTTCAGCTACGTTAAACAAAATGGCTATCTCAAAATTTTGATAGGATGTGTTTGGGGAAATGGTTGGCGTGAGAGGGGCGTCAGTCGCTCTCGAATCACTTTCAACTATTAAAAAAGGCACTAGCCCTTTCAATTTCCAATCAAATGAGCCCTTTTGAAGTTTCTACGACAACGCTGTCAATAAAAACCTTATATGCCCCCAGGGCATAATGTACAACCCCTGCCCTGAGGGCTGGGGGGATGCGTTATTCTTAAAGACCTAATTTCCAGAACTTTCTACCACGTTGAACAAAATGGCTATCTGAAAATTTTGATTGGATGTGTTTGGGGGAATGGTGGGCGTGAGAGGGGGGTTAGTTACCCTCCAATTACTTTTGACTATTAAAAAATGCACTAGCTCTCTCAATTTCAAATTGAATGAACCCCTTTTGCAGTTTTACGACAACTCTATCTATAAAAACCCTATATGCCACAAGGGCATAACTTACAACCCCTTCCCTGAGGGCTGGGGGGGATCTGTTATTCTTAAAGATCTAATTTCTAGAACTTTCTACTACGTTGAACAAAATGGCTATCTGAAAAATTTTGATTGGATGCGTTTGGGGGAATGGTGGGCGTGAGAGGGGGGTTAATTACTCTCCACTCACTTTCAACTATTCAAAAGGGCAATTTCAATTTCCAATCAAATGAGCCCTTTTTGAAATTTCTACAACAACTTTCTATATAAACCTTATACGCCCCCAGGGCATAACTTACAACCCTTGCACTGAGGGCTGTGATGGGGTTATCACCCTAAAAGACCTAATTTCCAGAACTTTCAACTACGTTGAAAAAAATGGATATCTCAAAATTTTGATTGGATTTGTTTGGAAAATGATGGGCGTGAGAGGGGGTTAGTTGCCCTTCAATTACTTTCGACTATTAAAAAGGACACTAGCCCTTTCAATTTCCAATTGAATGAGCCCTTTTGAAGTTTCTACAACATCGCTTTCTATAAAAACCTTATATGCCCCAAGGGATAACTTACAACCCTTGCCCTGAGGGCTGTGGGGGGGGAGGGGTTGTCATACTTAACGACCTAATTTCTAAAACTTTCAACTACGTTGAACAAAATGGGTATCTAAAGATTTTGATTGGATGTGTTTGAAGAGAAGGTTGGCGTGAGAGGGGGGTTAGTTGCCCTCGAATCACTTTCGACTATTAAAAAAGGCACTAGTCCTTTGAATTTCCAACCGAATGTGCCATTTTTCAAGTTTCTACGACAAAGATTTCAATAAAAACTTTATATGCCCCCAGGGCATAACTTATAACCCTTGCCCTGAAGACTTTGGGGGAGCGTCCTGCTCAAACGTATAATTTCCTGAACTTTCAACTGCGTGGAACAAAATGGCTTTCTCAAAATTATGATTCGATGTGTTTGGGGAAATGGTGGGCGTGAAATGGGTGTTAGTTGCCTTCCAATCACTTTCGACTATTAAAAAGATCAGTAGCCATTTCAATTTCCAATCGAATGAGCCCTTTTTGAAGTTTCGACGACAACGCGTTCTATAAAAACCTTATATGCCCCCAGCACATAACTTACAACCCTTGCCCTGTGGGCTGTTGGGGGGGGGGGGGTTGTCATCCTCAAAGATCTAATTTCCAGAACTTAAAACTACGTTGAACAATATGGCTATCTCAAAATGTTGATTGGATGTGTTTGGGAAATAATTGGGCATGAGAGGGTGGTTAGTTACCATCCAACCACTTTCGACTATTAAAAGGGGCACTAGCCCTTTGAATTTCCAGTCAAATGAGCCTTTTTTGAAATTTTTACGACAACGCTTTCTATAAAAAACCTTATATGCCCCCAGGGCATAACTTACAACCCTTGCCCTGTGGGCTGTGGGGGAGTGTCCTCCTCAAAAAAATAATTTCTATTCGGAAATCAACTACGCTTAACAAAATGGCTATCTAAAAATTTTCATTGGATGTGTGTCGGGAAAGGGTGGGCGTGGAAGGGGGTGTTAGTTGCCTTCCAATCACTTTCGACTGTTGAAAAGGGCACAAGCCACTCCAATTTCCAATTAAATGAGCCCTTTTTGAAGTCTCGGCGACAACTTCTTCGATACGAAGTGCCCTGTTCTAAAGGAAAAAAAAAATAATACATTGTGCCAACATCGTTCTTATATGCCCCCAGGGCAGAAATTAAAACCCTTGTCCTGAGGGTTATGGGGGATTGTCCTCCTCAAAAACATATTTTCTATTTCTAAATCAATTAAGCTGAACTAAATGGCTATCTCAAAATTTGATTGGATATGTTTGGGGAAATGGTGGGCGTGGAAGAGGTGTTAGTTGCCTTCCAATCACTTTCGACTATTAAAAAGGGCACAAGCCACTCCAATTTCCATTCAAATGAAGTTTCATTCCATCTTTTCGAAGTTTCTACGAAAACTCCTTCGAGACGAAATGACCTGATATGGAAAAAAAAATAATAATAATAATACATTGTGCCAACATCGTTCTTTACTTAGGCAGCGCTATTGTTCTGCCTATGAAAACTTACTGGTGTAAGCTTCAAGCCAATCGGGAAAAAGCTGGTTGGGTCTATATTGGAGCCAATTATTAGGAACCAACTTTTTTTTGTAGTTTTAATTCTGAGTTGGGCTTCCCTTGACCCAATGACATAAGGACATAAGTTTCAAGTCGATCGGATAGAAAAAGTTTTTTGCCCCTTTTTGGCTATATTTTTGCGGGACCCGTGTCCCCTGACATAATTTTATTGCGAATTAGGTTCTTCTTGGTTTTCAAACTGGTTTTATGTTTTATCTCTGTAATTTTCGCCAATTTTTTCGTCCAGAAACTTTTTTCCTTCCAATTTAACTAGAATGAGACTGAAAATGGTAAATTCTTGCTTCTTTGTAATTTTTTTTTCACCGAGTCTCCATCAAAGGGTTGTCCTACTTCTAAAAAGGGTTTATGCCACCCTGGCACTGACCGTTTTCTCCTGCCAATGTCGGCTCCCTAATTCTGCTATAAAGAGGAAGTTTACATTTTTTACAGTTTGGTTTTATCGATTGAACTTTTGAAAGTCAGTAAATGAATATAAGCTAATCACAAAACGACGCAATATAACAATTTGTTCGTCAATTGTTCTGCTAACTGTTTGATAGAAGTTTAGGAAAATCAGTTTTATCAGCGAACACAAATATTTCGTTGAATTTGTTTCCTATTGAAAGATTTATTGCCGAAATTACTAAGACCTTTTTGCAAAATCAAAACCAAGGGGTTATGCACTAGATGGATTTTTATTCACCAGTGGCTGGAATGACAAGGAGGTGTAATATAAAAGGCATTCACAGGCACAGGAGGTAGGTTTTGAGGCATAAAAGGTAGGCCCAGGGGTAGACTTGGAGATGCCAAGTGGCTAACATTAGAAATTAGACAGTGTGCACCCCCTTGATGGAAACTTCATTCCACAGTTTACACAGTAATCCCAGAGAGTATACTTTTACTAAATACCAGTTTTATGAAATCCTTATCAATTTCTAAATTTTATAGCTTTGTCTTTTGGATTATTTAAAAGTTGATTGCACTTCGCAAGTTTTCTAATAAGAAAGCTGACCAGGAAAAAAAAAATCAATATCAAATCACTTTCTCAGTGGTTTACATCTAAAAGAAGGCTTGCAGATATCCTGGCCTTCTAGCTTATATTGGATATCGACTGTCGATTCAAGGCGGAAATAATGGACGATTACAGGTAATACGATTGCAGATATTAGAGAAGTCAACGAAATAAAGTTTGACCGTGCTTTTTGGACTTCAGTTTTTGTTAGTGACCTTAAATGGCAAATGCTGATAATAAATTCGAAATGGATCATTTGCACTTTTTGAATCGGAGGTTTACACGTTATTTTCGAATATATGCAGTCCTTACCAAATTCTACGTCATACAGCTCATTGTTTGAGAAATTAAACGCTTGCTGTTGTATTTTTCGTTTTATTTTGTAAATTCATTTAATGAACGAAAAGATTATTTAACCTCGCTGCCCGCAGATAACGTGCCTGTATGTTTATGCTCTGTATGTATGCACAATTTCATTTAATGAGCATGAAACATTGGGGTATTGAGAAAAATAGTAGAAACTCTGGATGGGCCTTGCTTGTCAAAGGTGGGTCCGACTTGGATTTTAGCAATCTGGCAATGCAACCTCACGGGTAGACAAATCTCCAAAGTCTGGGTCTTATAAAGACGTAATGTTTTATCACTCAAATAGTGTTCCTTGTTTATTATAGAAACGAAATTAGACAGAACGGTTTCCAAAATGGAAGTATTTCAAAGAAAAGTAAAGAGCTATGTTAAGCCAAAGACGATGAGAAACAAAGCCTTGTTGTAATTCAAGCTTAGAGCAACAGAAAATACTATCAATGAATAAATGAGATCGAAAACGAACAGAAAGTGTCACAAACAGGAGTAGGGCTAACGCCCTCTAAATCTTCTGAGTGTTTTAAGTTATAATTATTTTGTTAATTTGTTTCCGCTCGTCTTCGGTTTGATATAATTCTTTACGTTTCTTCGAAATCCTTTCTTTATTATTATTTTGTTTTTACTTAATTTCTGTTCACTCTAATTTAGGCTGTTTTTCTATTGGTTGATAAAAGGAATATTTGTAAATTTTTTTCGGTTGTCCCGCTTAAGAATTAAGATTTTGGTTTGCTGGCACTTGTCTGATATACCCCCTGCAGCTCAAGTTGTTCATGCATTGATGCACTGTAAATCGGTTTCTTTCGCTAGTTTCTTTCAACTTAGCGCGGGAATAGACAAAGACAATTGACTGAATAGATGGGAAATATATAATTTGGGCTATATATTTGCACATTAGGGGGGTAGGGGGTAAAGTATTTGGACAGTGTGAAGTCAAAACAGTTCTTACTTCATAATATCAGAGTAATTGTAGCTAACACATTTTGCATGCAGACCCGATGCACTTTACTCCTAACCCCTTGTGTGCAAATATATAGCCCAAATTTCTTTCCAAAGTATTATATTTTTATCATACTTAGGTATGTTCTATTAAGATTAACCTAACTTCGCTTCTTCAGCTGCAAGGGATATATCATACAAGTACCGATTTGCCATTAAAATTTTGGACAAAATTTTGTGATAAATTTCAATAATAGTTTTACTATAAAATTTTTGGTGGATGGGGAAGCTCAATATTATTCAAATAGAATGAAAATCTGTAAAATTTTTGGCTTTCTATAAGGCTGAAGCAATCCTGACCCCTATCCAGTTAAAACATTGAATATAGATGAATAATGATTCACGATTTCGGTTGCAGAGCTAGCTGTGACCTAGTAAAGAGTGAGCCACTGCCCATAAAAACCAAAAATTTAAGAATACAGTTAAAAAAAACTGTCTTGTTTATACCTGATTCAGGAATTTGCGAAAGCAAATTTCTAGAAATTTCAAGAAGAGCCTGAAAACCCCTGAAAAAGGCGTAGGATCAAAATCAAAAGTATTAAAAATTGGAATTTCAATGGTCGAAAACGTCATACAGGAGAATTAAAGCACCCCCCCCCCCGCCTTGAACAACAATGATCAAAACTTTTTTGCTTGGAAAACATTAACGTGTTTTTTTTCTTTTTCTTTTTTCCCAGGGGTAATCGTATCGAGTCAGTATCCGTAGGATGTTAGAAGGCTCATTTGAAAGAAAATTGCAATTTCTAATCCCAATTTTAAGTTCAGGTTTTTTTCAGGTTCATACATTTTTATTAACAAAAAAAAAAACAACTCAATGTGACAACAAGTCGCACTAAAGCAAGAAGATGCTTGAAAAAGCGACCGGTTGGATATCTTGCATGCCAGTTCAACACACCAAATAAAATGAAAAAAGGGGATAACAATAATAATAACTGAAAATAATGATAAATATATAATGGCACAAAATATAAAAAAATAAAAATGAAATATCTACAAAAAAAAAACAAAAAAAACAAAAGCCTTCTCTCGAACCTTTAACACTACCAAATTCCTGAAAAGAAATGATTTTTAATACGGGTTTTAAGTTGCGGCACACTTTCAGCTTGACGAACAGAATCTGGGAACGAATTCCAAACTGACAGGCCCATGTGTCTGGTCACTTGACTCGCTCTCGTTGTGTTCCGTGGCTCAGATGCAAGACTATCCGCACTCCTAGTCGAATAATCGTGATAAAACGAATTAGGCTTAAAAATATTCATAAAAAAATCCGGTGCAAGACCATTCAGACACTGAAATACAAATGCTCCAATTTGATAATCCCTTATTTGACCAACCTTTAAAATTTTAAACTTTCTAAAAAGTGATTCAGTGCTATCAATACCACGATCATACCTTCCAATCAACCTTATAGCCTTATTCTGCAGAACTTGAACTCTTCTAAAATTGCAACTAAAATTACTCGCCCAAATCAAACAACCATAATTTATATAAGGAGCTATTAATGAAAAATACAATAAAAGCAGAAGTTTCATAGGTAAAAAATTTTGAAAACGGTTCAGAACTCCAAGGCCTCGCGCCAGCTTGCATGCTATGATGTCGCAGTGTTTTCTCCAACTCATGTTTCGATCCAGGTTGAATCCCAGATATCGGATCTCTTCGACTTGTGAGAGCGGTAGGCCATTGTAAATAATGACACCAGGGAAAGTGGGAGCAGAACCAGTCCTCGTAAACATCATAAAATTAGTTTTGATGCATTGACACTAAGTAGGCTAGCACAAACAAATTCATGCAGGCCATCAAGCGCCTTATTCGCCTTGAACAAGAGCTCTTGCAGCGAATTTGCTGCAATCACTAAAGCCGTGTCGTCAGCAAACGAAGTAACTGAAGCTCCAGGAATGTAGAATCTCATTGTGTCTACGAATATCAGGTACAGGAGAGGACCAAGAACTGAGCCCTGTGGAACACCACACTTTATGGGAAACGGCTGAGAAGATTTATTACTCAAAGTCACTCATAGCTTCCTTTCACTTAAATGCGATTCAAACCAATTTGAAACACTACCCTTTATGCCTAAATAATACAGCATTTCCAATAAAATCTTAAAATCAACAGTGTCGAAAGCCTTTCTAAAATCAATAAAAACGCCCATGCACTGCTTGACATTCTCAAGTGCTGAGTTAATATTTTCCAGAAGATGCTGGACTGCCTGCGTCGTCGAATGTCCTTTCCGGAAGCCAAATTGACCATCGTGTAAAACACCAATTTTCATCAAATACTCGTAAAGCCGTTGATGTACAATCTTTTCATAAATTTTTGAATAAATCGGGAGAATTGGTATTGGTCTCCAATTAGATATGTCAGTTTTGACTCCACCTTTGTGCAACGGTACAACTTTAGCTATTTTAAGCGCACTCGGAAACATCCCCTTTTCCATAGAAATACTGATAAGGTATACGAGGACAGGAAGCAAATAAACCAGAACCGACTTGAGCGTTCTAAGGTTCATTCCATCAACTCCTGCACTGTTTGACTTAATCGTGCTAACAATTTTGCGTACCTCCTCTTTAGTACAAGGCCGGAAATTCATTTCGAAACCTCTTCCTCGCTCATCCACAAAACTGCTTGATTCGAAAACATGGGAGTTCCTTGCTTCTTCTTGAATCTTGCAGCCAATTTCAGAGAAATATTGTCCAAATGCGTTGCAGATTTCCTCAGTTTCTTCCAAGGTCCTATTATTTAGCACAATAAAAGTAGTATAAGTAAGTAGTAAAAGAGATCGTGCCACAGCAAAGTGGCGTACCAGTTTGTACCATCAATTATCAAATCCCAGAGATTGGAAATTCTATGTTTGTCAATCTGTTCTCCATGGTTTAAACCCTATACAGGAGGTTCTGAGCCCCCTATCTTGATACACCACAGCTAAGTGGCGTTTTCTGCCATTATATGTCACAAAACATGAATTTTCCTTTGTAAAGGGTCCTAGTTGCCGGGGATTGCAAATCTTAATAGGGACAATCGGATATTCATATTCTAAAACCTTAACCGGGAGGTTTAGTGGAATGTAAAATGTAAGTTTAGTGGGAGGTTTAATATGCTACAGTGGTCACTAAGATTTTTGATAAATTTTCAGCAGATACCAAAGTAACAACGATATTAAGTAACAAAAGAGATTGGGCCACAACAAAAGTTGTGTTTCTGCCAGTTTGGGCCACAAAATATCAGTTTTCAATCAATCAATTTTTCGATTCCAGAAGAATAAAATTCCAGATTCTTCTGTTTCAAGATTCTTCTGTATTCAAGTTGGATATTTATTTGAGTTGGTGAATTCATGTGTTATCCCCTGCCTAGCTTGTCATTCTAGGTATTATTAAGGTGGGTGACTGGATTTTTTTATATATATATATTTTTTGTGTTGGTATTTTTTTTTCTCCCTTGTTCTTTCCTGGCCATGGAGCCCTGTTGGGGAGATTTTGTTGATGTAGTTGTTTGTTTATGATTTTTATTGTTAAATAAAGAACTCGCTCAAATAAAAAAAAAAAAAAAAAAAAATGAAAAATAAATTTTAGAGCCAATCGATTTTTCGATTCCAGAAGAATCAAATTCCAGATAAAAACAATTTCTAGAGCCAATCGATTTTTCGATTCTATAAGAATCAAATTCCAGATAAAAAACAAATTCTAGAACCAATCGATTTTTTGGTTCCAAAAGAATCAAATTCCAGACAAAAAAAACAAATTCTAGAGCCAATCGATTTTTCGATTCCTGAAGAATCAAATTCCTGATAAAAAAAAAAAATCTAGAACCAATCGATTTTTTGATTCCAGAAGAATCAAATTCCAGATAAAAAAAAAACAAATTCTAGAGCCAATCGATTTTTCGATTCCAGAAGAATCAAATTCCATATAAAAAACAAATTCTAGAGCCAATCGATTTTTTAACTGTCTAAAACCTTAACCAGGAGGTTTTCAGCCCCCTCTTCATCATGAAAGATGGCTCTACATTAATTCTTCTAGATTAATTTTGTATAACGTGAATGTCACATTGAATTCTGTGTTTATTCATATTAATTAAAAAAATTCTGTCAACCGAAAGTAAGGAGCAACATTAAAACTTAAAACGAAGAGAAATTATTCGTATTTGAGAGGGACTGCATCCTACTTCATCCCTGGCTCGTTACTCTAAAGTTTTTTAGTGCTTTAGAACAGTTACTTATTCCAATTCAACGGCCCTAGTGCTTTACGCAGTCGTTCTCAAGGCCGTACCCAAAGGGGGGGGGGTCTAGGGGGGCTTGAACCCCCCCTCGAAATGTTTGTCTGGCTCGTAAAAACGTAACAAAACTGGATATAAACAAATTTTGTATGCGTTTTGTGAGTTTTTTTTTGTGTAACCCCCCCCCCCTCCCGAAATTTTTTTGAGTAAAACCCCATCCGAAAAAAATTCCTGGGTACGGCCTTGGTCGTTCTTAAAGACTTTTGAAAAAATTCATAGATTAGCGTAAAGAGCGAGGGACTGAGGAGTAGGGGGAAGGCATTTGATCCCCTATTTCCTGCCTACACAATGAGCCACCACCCTTTCGTCATAACAACTGATGCGCAATTATACATCACTAAACATTATTTAACGAAAATCAACTGAATCAACATAGTTATGAAACTAAGCATAGATGTCCATACTAATGCCCATTCTAATTATATATCTTGTATGGACTTCGTGATTTCTCAGGTACGAGTGTGCCACTGGGCGGCATTACTTCTTGTGCAGCTGGGAAGCTCAAT
>JAQQPU010002239.1:24419-39352 GCA_029168905.1 Artemia sp. Kazakhstan ARC1039 | reverse complement strand
GGGGGGTTAGTTACCCTCCAATCACTTTCGGCTATTAAAAAGGGCATTAGCCCTCGCAATTTCCAATCAAATGAGCCCTTTTGAAGTTTCTACGACAACGCTTTCAACATAAATCTGATATGCCCCACTTTCTGCTACGTTGAACAAAATGGCTATCTGAAAATTTTGATTGAATGTATTTGGGGGAATGGTGGGCGTGATAGGGGGATTAGTTACCCTCCAATCACTTTCTATTATTAAGAAGGGCACTAGCCCTCTCAATTTCCAATTGAATGAGCCCATTTTGAAAATTTTTACGACAACTCTATCTAAAATAACGGTTAATTTTTAATTAATTTCTGTTCATTTTATATTGACATAGTCTTTTCAGGGAAAAAGAAAATAATACTTTAAATCTTTTCGTTTTTTTAAACAGTACACAAATAGTACTGTTTAATTTAGTTTCATACCTTCTCTAGTTGACCTGAAATGGAAAACTTGATACCATTCGCAAAAAAATTATGTTTACTTTCTTTGATAGCTTGGATACACTTACGCTATTTTGATTTGGTTGAATTTTAAGAGCAGAAGTAGCCCCGAAAGTTTGAACATAATACCCTCAGTCGTTCTTGGGATACTGCTGAGATGGCTTATTGGGAATTAGCGTTATCACAGTGCATTTTGATTTAATCTTAAGGCAACATTTAATTTTTAAACATAATGGGCAAATGGGAGGGTGGGCGTGGGTGGGTGGGAATGGAAGGGGGATTAGTTGCCCTGCAATCACTTTTGAATATTAAAAAGGGCATCAGTCCTTTTTATTTTCAATCGAATGAGCCCTTTTCGAAGTTCAGACGACAACTCCTTCGATACGAAGTGCCCTGGTCTAAACAACAACAACAAAGAAAATATTGCTAATCACTTTCGTCTATTAAAAAGGGTACTAGCCCTTTGAATTTTAAATCGAATGAGTCTTTTTTCAAGCTTCTACGAGTGTTTTGGGGGACGGTCCTTCTCAAAAACATATTTTCTGTCTGGAAATCATCTACGCTGAACAAAATTGCTATCTCAAAATTTTCATCGGATGTGTTTGGGGGAATGATGGGCGTGATATTGGGCTAGTTGCCCTCCAATCATTTTCGACTATTAAAAAGGGCATTAGCCCTTTGAAGTCCCAGTCAAATGAGCTTTTTTTGAAGTTTTTACGACAACGCCTTCTATAAAAACCTTACATGCCCCCAGGGTATAACTTAAAACCCTTGCCCTGAGGGCTGTGGGGGAGTATCCTCTTCAAAAATATAATTTCTATCTGAAAGTCAAATACGTTTAACAAAATGGCTATCTCAAATTTTTCATTGGATGGTTTTAGGGGAATCATGGGCGTGGGGGGGTTGGGGTGGCTAGTTGCCCTCCAATCACTTTCGACTATTAAAAAGGGCACTAGCCCTTTGAATTTCCAATCGAATGAGCCTGTTTTGAAGTTTCTACGACAACCCCTTCTATGAAAAACCTTATATGCCCCCAGGGCATAACTTAAAATCCTTGCCCTGAGGGTTATGGGCGAGTGTCCTGCTCAAAAACATAGTTTCTATCTGGAAATCAAGTACGCTGAACAAAATGGCTGTCTCAAAATTTTGATTGGATGTGTTTGGGGGAATGATGGGTGTGGGGGGGGCTAGTTGCCCTCCAATCGCTTTTGACTATTAAAAAGGGCACTAGCCCTTTGAATTTCCAATCGATTGAGACCTTTTTAAAGTTTCTACGACAACGCCTTCTATAAAAACCTTATATGCCCCCAGGACATAACTTAAAACCCTTGCCCTGAGGGTTGTGGGGGAGTGTCCTCCTCAAAAACATATTTTCTATCTGGAAATCAACTATGCTGAACAAAATGGCTATCTCAAAATTTTGATTGGATGTCTATGGGGGAGTGATGGGCGTGGGGGGAGGCTAGTTGCCCTCCAATCACTTTCGAATATTAAAAAGGGCACTAGCCCTTTGAATTTCCAATTTAATGAGCCTTTTTTGAAGTTTCTACGACAACACCTTCTATTAAAAAACCTTATATACCCCTAGGGCATAATTTAAAACCCTTGCCCCTGAGGGTTTTGGGCGAGTGTCCTCCTCAAAAACATTGTTTCTATCTGGAAATCAACTACGCTGAACAAAATGGCTGTCTCAAAGTTTTTATTGGATGTGTCTTAGGGAATGATGGGCGTGGGGGGGCTAGTTGCCCTCTAATCACTTTCGACTATTAAAAAGGGCACTAGCCACTCCAATTTCCAATCGAATGAGCCCTTTTAGAAGTTTCTACGACAACTCCTTCGATACGAAGTGCCCGGGTATGGAGAAAAAAAACACATTGTGCCCACATCGTTCTTTACTTAGGCAGCGCTATTGCGCAGCCAATGATGAGCCTTTTTTGAAGTTTCTACGACAACGCTTTCTATAAAAATCTTATATGCTTCCAGGGCATAACTTACAACGCTTGCCCCGAGGGCTGTGGGGGAGTGTCCTCCTTAACAACATAATTTCTATCTGGAATTCAACTACGCTGATCAAACTGGCTTTCTCAAAAATTTGATTGGATGTGTTTCGAAAGACGGTGGGCGTGGAAGGGGTGTTAGTTGCCTTCCAATCACTTTCGACTATTAAAAAGGGCAAGTCACTCCAATTTCCAATTGAATGAACCCTTTTCGAAGTTTCTACGACAACTTCTTCACATGCCCTGAGGGTTGTGGGGGAGTGACCTCGTCAAAAACATAATTTCTATCTGGAAATCAACTACGCTGAAAAAAATGGCTATCTCAAGTTTTTATTGGATGTGTTTCGGGAAATGGTGGGCTTGGAAGGGGTGTTAGTTGCCTTCCAATCACTTTTGACTGTTAAAAAGGGCACGAGCCACTGCGATTTCCAATTGAATTAACCCTTTTCGAAGTTTCTACGACAACTTCTTCGGTACGAAGTTCACTGGTCTAAAGGAAAAAAATAATAAATAATACATTTTGCCAACATTGTTTTTATATGCCCCCAGGGCATAACTTGAAACCCTTTCCTTGAGGGTTGTGGGGGAGTGACCTCAAAAACATATTTTCTATCTAGAAATCAACTACGCTGAACAAAATGGCTCTTTGATACGAAGCGCCCTGGTTTAAAAAAAAAATTGTACTAACATCGTCCTTTACTTAGGCAGCGCGATTACGCTGCCTATGATTAAGCAAAAAAACTTTTTACACAAAATAAATTTATCAAAAAAAAAAAAAAGTAAAGAACTCCCATAAACCAAAAATGAACAAAAATAGAATCAAATAATCTACCAAGCATACAACTATCCACAAATCATTATCAATAAATAAATGAAACCAAAAAAAAAAACAGAAATTACTACTACTACTACTTCTAACAACTCACTACAGCACCAAGCCGCCTAAGGCCAACACAGCTACGCACGCTCCTCCTCCACCCCAATCTATTCAAAGCCTCCCTTTTTACACCCGCCCACAAAATTCCCATTTCCTTTAAATCTTTCTTTATGACGTCCTCCCACCCTAGACGGGGACGACCTGCTTTCCGTTTAGCCCTAGATGGTTGGCCGAAAAGAACAATTTTTGGGAATCTGTCATCCTTCATCCGCACAACGTGCTCTAGCCACGTCAGTTTAACGTCTATATGCTGATATTTATTTCTTAAGATCTTAATTAATTTTTGATTTCTTAAAGTTATAAAATTGAAAACATTTAAAAGAATTTTTTTCAGTAAAGAACAAATTATATTCTGGCTTTTAGAAAGCATGGCGTTTAGAACACTAATCAGATTAATTGTTGCTCGTTTTGAGTTTGACTTAATTTAATTTCTGTTTTTTTTGGGGGGTTTCATTTATTTATTGATACTGATTTGTGGTAGTTTTTACTTGGTAGATTATTTGATTCTATTTTTGTTCATTTTTGGTTTAATGGAGTTCTTTATTTTTTTTGAAAAACTTATTTTGTGTAAAAAGTTTTTTGACTAATTTCTGTTCGTTTTATATTGACATAGTATTTTTCAGGAACAAAGTCTGAGCCTCTTCTGAAGTTAAACAACCATCCCTTCCATAAAAACCTTAAATACCCCCTGGGAATAACTTACAACCCTTGCCCCTAATCTCTGGGGTTTGTTTAAACCCTAAAAGCCTTATTATATGACATTTAGACTATTTTGAATAGAAAGGCTATCTGAAAATTTTATAGTTTTGTCCCCAGGGCATAACTTACAACCCTTACCTTGAGGGCTGTGGGGGGGGGGGGAGGGGTAGTCATCCTCAAAGATATAATTTCGAGAACTTTCAACTACGCTGAACAAAATGGCTATCTCAAAATTTTGACTGGATGTGCTTGGGGAAATGGTGGGCGTGAGAGGGGGGCTAATTACCCTCCAATCACTTTCGAATATTAAAAAGAGCACTGGCCCTCTTAATTTCCGATTGAATGTGCCCATTTGAAGTTTCTTCGACAACGTTATCTATAAAAACCTTATATGCCCCCAGGGCATAACTTACAACCCCCTGGGGGCTCTCGAGGTCATCCTCAAATAAATAATTTTCAGAACTTTCAACTACGTTGAACAAAATGGCTATCTCTAAACCTTGATTAAATGTGTTTGGGGAAATGGTAGGCATGAGAGGGGGGAGGGTTAGTTGCTCTTCTTTCACCTCCGACTATTAAAATGGGCACTAGCTCTTTCAATTTCCAATCAAATGAGCTTTTTTTGAAGTTTCTACGACAAAACTTTCTATAAAACCTTATATGCCTCCAGGGCATAACTTAAAATCCTTGCCCTGAAAGCTCTGAAGGGGTTTTCATCCTCAAAGACCTAATTTCCAGAATTTTCAACTATGTTGAACAAAATGAATATCTCAATTTTTTAATGGATGTGTTTGGGTATGGTGGGTGTGAGATGGGGGTTAGTTGTTCTTCAATCGCTTTCGAATATTAATTAGGGCTCTAGCCCTTTCAATTTCCAATCGAATGAGCCCTTTTTGAAGTTTGTACGACAACTCTTCTATAAAAATCTCATATGCCCCCAGGGCATAACTTAGAACTCTTGCCCTGAGGGCTGTTGGGGGGGGGGGGGGTTGCCATCTTCAAAGACCTAATTTCCTAAACTTTCAGATACGTTGAAAAAAAATGGCCATCTCAAAATTTTGATTGTATGTGTTTGGAGAAATGGTGGGCGTGAGAGGGGGGTTAGTTGCCCTCCAATTAATTTTGACTATTAAAAAGGGCACTAGCCATTTCAATTTCCAATCGAATAAGCCCTTTTTGAAGTTTCTACGACAACGGTTTCTATAAAAACCTTATATGCCCCCAGGGCATAACTTACAACCCTTGCCCTGGGGGCTGTGAGGGGGAGGTGTCATCCTTAAAGACCTAACTTAAAAAATTTCCAACTACGTTGAACAAAATTGCTATCTAAAAATTTTGATTGGATGTTTGGGGAAAATGTTGGCGTGAGAGGGGGGTTAGTTGCCCTCAAATCACTTTCGACTATTAAAAAGGGCACTAACCCTTTGAATTTCCAATCGAATGAGCCCCTTTCCAAGTTTCTACGACAAAGCTTTCAATAAAAAACCTTATATGCCCCCAGGGCATAACTTATAACCCTTGCCTTGAGAGCTCTAAGCGGGGGAGCTAATTTCCAGAACTTTCAGCTACTTTGAACAAAATGGCTATCTTAAAATTTTGATTGCATGTTTTTGGATAAATGGTGGACGTGGAAGGGGCGTTACTTGCCCTCCAATCATTTTCGACTATTAAAAAGGGCACTAACCCTCTGAATTTCCAATCGAATGAGACACTTTCCAAGTTTCTACGACAAAGCTTTCAATAAAAAACCTTATATGCCCCCAGGGCATAACTTTTAACCCTTGCCCTGAGATCTCTGAGCGGGGGACCTAATTTCCAGAACTTTCAGCTACTTTGAACAAAATGGTTATATTAAAATTTTGATTGGATGGGTTTGGATAAATGGTGGACATGGAAGGGACTTAGTTGCCCTCCAATCACTTTCGACTATTAAAAAGGGCACTAGCCATTTCAATTTCCAATCGAATGAGCCCTTTTCGAAGTTCGTAACCCTTGCCCTGAGGGCTGTTGGGGGGGGGGTCATCCTCAAAGGCCTAATTTTCAGAACTTTCGACTACGTTGAGCAAAATGCTTATCTCAAAATGTTTATTGGATGTGTTTGGGGAAATGTTGGGCGTGGGAGGGGGGTTAGTTGCCCTCCAATCACTTTCGACTATTAAAAGGGGCCCTAGGCCTTTGAATTTCCAATCGAATGAACCCTTTTTGAAGTTCCTACGACAAAGCTTTCTATAAAAACCTTATTTGCCCCCAGGGCATAACTTGCAACCCTTGCCGTGAGGGCTGTGAGGGAAGTGTCCTCCTCAAAAAAATAATTTGTATCTGGAAGTCAACTACACTGAACAAAATGGCTATCTCAAAATTTTGATTGGATGTGTTTGGGGAAATGGTGGACGTGGAAGGGGTGTTAGTTGCCTTCCAATCGCTTTCGTCTATTAAAAAGGGCACTAGCCATTCCAATTTCCAATTGAATGAGCCCTTTTCGAAGTTTCTGCGACAATTCCTTCGATACGAAGTGCCCTGGTCTGGAAAAAAAAATAATACACTGTGCCAACATCGCTCTTTACTTAGGTAGCGCTATTGCGCTGCCTGTGATCATTTATCGAATAAACTAATGGCTGTAGAGTTTTGCGTAGTTGCTTACCAGCTATTAAATAAAAAAAAACATGTTTTTTTTTAACTGAAAGTAAGGAGCGACATTAAAACTTAAAACGAACAGAAATTATTCCGTATATGAAAGGGGCTGTCCCCTCCTCAACGCCTCGCTCTTTACGCTAAAGTTTTTTATTGTTTTAAAAAATAGAGTTGTGAGAAAGAGTCTAAATTTAGCGTAAAGAGCGTGGCGTTGAGGAGGGGACAGCCCCTTTCATATACGGAATAATTCTGTTCGTTTTAAGTTTTAATGTCGCTCCTTACTTTTAGTTAAAAAAACTTATTTTTTTATTTAATTTCTGATTGTTTTTTAAATAATGTTGAAACAAGTTGAAAAACTTGTTTTTTTTTAAATTTAATTCCTTATCTTTTTTTTTAAATAATGCTGGGAAATCCGACGCCCCCTTCATAGCAATGTCCCCTCCCCCATGAAAACTTCCTCCATGTAAAGATCTTCCCACATAACCCCCGACCTCCCCCTTCCCACGACCAGAAAAATCCCCCCTGAAAACGTCTGTATACTTTCCAATAACCAATACCATATGTAAACATTTGGTAAAGTTCATAACTTTGAGCCCTCCCTCCGGGGATGTTGAGGGATCAAGTAATCCTAAAAGACATATTTATTATATTTTCGACCATGCTGAACAAAATGGCTATGTTAAAATTTTGATCGGGTGACTGTGGGAAAAACTGAGCGTGGGAGGGGGGCCTAGTTGCCCTCAATTTTTTTGGTCACTTAAAAAGGGCACTAGAACTTTAATTTCCGTTCGAATGATCCCTCTCCCGATATTCTAGGACCGCTGAGTTGATACGATCACCCCTGAAAAAAAAAAATAAACACGCCTCTGTGATCTTTCTTCTGGCAAAAAATACAAAATTCCACATTTTTGCAGATAGGAGCTTGTAACCCCTATAGTAGGGTTTTCTGATACGCTGAATCCGATGGTGTGGTTTTCATTAAGGTTCTATAACTTTTAGGGGGTGTTTCCCCCTTTTTTCGAAAATCAGGCAAATTTTCTCAGGCGCGTAACTTTTGATTGGTAAGACTGAACTTTATGAAATTAATGTACTTGAAATCAGAATTAAAATCTGATTCTTTTGGTGTATCTATTGGTATCAACATTTCGTTATTTTGAGTTTCGGTTACTATTGAGCCGGGTCGCTCCTTACTTACAGTTCGTTACCACGCACTGTTTGATTATAGCGGGGATCAGTTGATTCTTTAATAAAAGGGGGAGGGGGATCAAAAAAGTGTTTTAGGCCCAATTTTTTTTTTATGAAAGGTGCTTTAGATAAATTGAATGAAACTTCAGACGAGTACAGTTTTAATCTCTTAACTCCCTTTATGATGAACACTATTATTATGGATGAATTTAACGTAAAGCATAGTATGGACGCTGAAGGGGGTGAAAGCGGAATCAATAATTTTTTTTTGGAAAATCGCGCTTTATTTTGAAAAGCAAATACACTAAATGAGCGCTTTTGTCGAACCAATGCTGCTAAACCTGAATATGAAAAACGGGGATAGAGGGGGTAGTATCTCCCTTTTATTTAGAGTAGCCCAGGGTAGGATATTAAAAACGAGCATAAATCTGTTAAAGAAAGATACGTTTTTTCAAATGAAAGTAAAAAGCAACATTAAAAATTAAAACGGATAGAAATAACCCTGTGTATGAGGAGGATTTCCTCTGTTCTGGCCCGCTTTTTACGCTAACATGTGACTCCATCCCCTCAATACCAAGAACGATCGAACACAATGGCAATTCGAATAGAATAAAAGAATTTTCGGTACTTTGTCTTATAGCCACCACACTCAAGATCTTGTAACTCTAACATGAGACAATAACCGGTTATAATATTATTGTATACCAGACAATATTAGCTTCGGCTCGGTGGGAAACTACATTGTAGGTATATTTTAATTAAATATTGAGTACTTTTGTCTTAAAGCCAACACGCTCAAGATCTTGTATCGCGGACATGAGACAATAACCGGTTTTCATGGTCTTTATACCAGACAATATTAGCTTCGGCTCGCTGGGAAACTACATTGTAGCTATATTTTAATTAAATTTTTAGTTGGTATTTTGGTTAGGTTAGTTTAGGCTGGTATTTAATATAATGCATTCTGGGTATTTAAATTGCCCCAGGCCTTAGCTATTTTGGACAGGGTTTAAATTGCTCGAGAGATGCTCTTTAATTAGGCGCTGTTTTTTCTTGTGAGCTGTGTGAGTCATTAATTATTTATTTTTTTCATAAGGGTTTCTTGGAGGATCTTAATTTTGTCTTCTGCTGCTATGAATGCTCTGCCGCTTTCCTTAAGGGTTATTGGGATCTAAGGAGGTTTAAAATCTTTGCCACACATATTTTAGATGTTTTTCTTCGTATTTGTTGTTCAACTTATTCAGTCTGACTTCATCTGGTTACTTGGGGGATTCTTTTCAGAATTGAATATTCCTTATTCATCTTCATTTAGTGGGTTTCTTACAAATCCGTTTGTTTTTGATGTTGCTAACCAAGCTTTCTCATTTTTTGCGTTCCTACAAGCAATAAATTTTTGTTCCTTTTTTTGTTAGGGTTAAGAAATGAAAGATATAGAGTATATTGGAGCATAGTTCTTTTTATGATTGCAGATGCCTCAGTCATCTCCATTTTGTTGTTTTAATTGGATTTTTTGCAAATATGTTTCTTGTTTTTTTTTCTTTGCTAACCGGTTTGATTACCTGATGGTACTTTGTCAACTTTGCCACTAGTCATTGTGAAATGTTTTTGTTGTTTGAAACTCTACTCTTGTGCATCATAGGAAACCTCAAGTTCTGCTGCAACTAGAAGAGGGTCAGAATCTACAGGACTAGCCAAAGATTCTTCATAATTCAGTTCCGTTGAGAAGCAAATTTGGAAAGTGAATTTTGGAGTACTTGCCCTTAACTGCACTTGAGTATCTAGGTCACATAAAGTAAAAAAAAGAGATTGCCCTTCTGGTTCTAAAATGTAATCTACAAAAAAGGAGACCGTTGATCCTATCTTGATATAGTATCCCACATCTGTTTGCGATGATTAAATCCCCTTTTGTGAAAACACTCGATCACCTGTTTAAACTGAGCTAATTCTAAATCCGCTGTAGCCCGGTTATAGGAAATTAGCAATAGATAACCAACTAATATCTTTCAGTCTTACTGATATGAAGTCAATTTCATTGTTCCCTGTAGAAGAGGAGGTCGTTACGTGAAAGGGAGTATTTTGTTTTAATAAGGACAGCGGGCATCCGCCTCTGCTCTCTTCTCTTTCCCACTGTATAGGCCTTAAACAAGGGAATGTCAGTATTTTCCTTTCGTTTGTTAGAAGTCAGAGAAGGACTGTATCAGATTTTCTCGCACAATTATCAATGCAGTTTTCTTTTCTCATTCCTCTTGAACTAAGTTGCAGGACCTTTATTTTAATTTGTATATCTCCATTTGAAGAACCCAATGAAGAATTTGTCAAATAGGTTTTGGTAATAAACTGTAATTAAGGATTTATTCGTACTAATAGTAACCGAAGTTTTTACATTAGTTAACATCAAAAGAATCGACTTCTTATAGTGGTTATAAATATGTAGAATTCATTAAAACAACTTGTCTGATGATGGAGATGGTATAAATAATGTAAAAAAATAGTGATATTGTTGAAAATTTCATCGTTAAATCAAATGTACCAGGGAATACTATTGCGGTGTTTCCAAGCCCCTGTGTACAAAATTGCGATTTTTGCTTGCTCTTTTTTTTACCAAGAAGGATGGACATAGAAGTGTGTTTATTTGTTAGTTTTTTTCTCAAGAGTTATCGTATCAAGCTAATGGTCGTAGAATATCGGGAGATTGCTCAATCGAATAGAAACCAAAAGTTCTAGTGTCCATTGTAAGAGGCAAAATATATAACGCCATAGTAAAGCGTGGTGTTTTGCCATTTTGTGGCGCAGAACAACATTTCAACCTGAAGAGGATCTAACTGTTGTAGAAATAAAATTCTTAGACAACAATCGACTTGAAATTATCGAAAACTATGTATTGATTTTCAAAGTTTTTGATTTTCTCAGGCCACAATGGCGCACTGTGGCGCACTCGTTCTTAAATATTTATGCAGTCAGTACAAAATAAACTGTTAATACAAAAAAAAAATCATTTTTAAGCTTTGTTTAACTAATCTGGTTCATTTAAATCTTCAGAAATAATGTACTACTACTACTACTAACAACAACTCACTGCAGCACCTAGCCGACCGAGGAGAACACAGCTGTGTACGCTCTTCCACCACAGAGGAGGAGCGGTCTATTCAGAGATGTCTCTCTTCACCCTCTTCCGTGGCGTTCCAAATTCCTTTAGATCCTTTTTTGTACCTTCTTAGTCAATTTTGTTACCTATTAGGAACAAAAACTGCCCCAAACATGACCAGGGCTGATGCCCCCCGGTGCCTTCTAAAGACCACACGTGATTTGTGCTTTACTTAAAACAAATTTTTTATTTTTAAATGTTTTTTTTATTTTTCATAACATCAGGGGAGTAGCTCCAGCATTTTTATTGGGTGGGGGGCAAGAGGGGTCCATATCTTGATAGTCAATGGGCATGGGCTATATAATAGTTTTTTTCTCCATTTTTTAGGGGGAATTATCCGAAACGATGCCCGAGACGACGCCAAAACGACGCCCCTGCATAACAACCTAAAAAAGAAAGAAATCACCATAATAACCCAGATTACCGAAAAGACGTAATAAAATGTGGATTGACAGTTTAATATATTGGCTACTGATGTTTATTCTGAAAATCTCGACAATTTTGAATTTATTAATGTTATAAAAATGTTATAAGGATACGTTTAAAATGTATTTTGTCATATCAGCCCAACCAGTCTCAAAAGTCATGTTAAAGCGTGGTATGTCATTCTTCTCCAAATGTACATGCGGTCCGTAAAAAAATGAACCTTCATTATAGATCATTTATCCAATAAACTAATGGCTGTAGAGTTTTGCGTAGTTGCTTACCAGCTATTATGTCGGGGATCGTTTGATTCTTTAATAAAAGGGAGAGGGGGGGGGGTCAAAAAAGTATTTTAGGCCCAAATTATTTTATGAAAGGTGCTTTAGATGAATTGAATGAAACTTCAGACGAGTACAGTTTTAATCTCTGAACTCCCTTTATTCCCTGAGGACTGAGGGGATAGTAGCCCCCTTTATATTTAGAGTAGCCCAGAGTAGGATATTAAAAACGAGCATAAATAAGTTAAACAAAGACAAATTTTTTCAAATGAAAGTAAAAATCGACATTAAAAATTAAAACGGATAGAAATAAGCCTGTGTATGAGTGGAACTTCTTAGGAGGCCCGCGTTTTACGCTAATGTGTGACTCCACCCCCTCAAATACCAAGAATGATCAAACACAATGGCAATTGGAATAGAATAAACGAATTTTCGGTACTTTTGTCTTATAGCCAGCACACTTAATATCTTGTGGCGTGAACATGAGTCATTAACCGGTTTTCATGATCTTTATACCAGACAATGTTAGCTTCGGCTCGGTGGGAAACTACATTGTAGCTTTATTTAAATTAAATATTTTGTACTTTTGTCTTAGAGCCACCACATTTAAGATCTTGTATCTTGAACATGAGACAATATGAGTGTGGTGGCTATAAGACACAAGTACCGAATTTTCAATACCCCTCAAGAATGATAGGGCTTATTGATGCTTGTTTGCTAAAAACAGTAAATCTCCTGTTCAAAGGTTTTGAAAGGAAAGCGGTAAATAAATATTTGCAATTCCCCACTAGCCATATTTGTTGTACTCAAAAATGCTTTCAATAAAGCTTTAGTAAAATTTCAGCATAGAGAGCGAAGGTGTAGCATGGGACACCCCTATTATTTACAGAAATAATTTAGTCTGTTTTAAGTTTATTGTCAATCTTTACGTTCTTGAAAAAAAAGTGCTGTTTTTATTTTATGGAGCTGAAGTAAAAAATATCCTCTAATTAACCATGGATTCTTAACGTGAAAGACTTGAATCTGCTACAGTGTAAATGCCTCTGTCGTTTTCGGCACATGATGGCAGATAATAGATCTTTCTTATCGTCCAGTTATAACTAGCCCCGTCTTCAATAGAGTTTATCGTAATTAATTGCAGTCAATTGCAATAGATTGTTGAACAAGCGTAATTGTTGTGCTCTATTGACCACGGTTTGAACAACAACATGAATTTCTTACAAAAAAATGAAAAGAAACAATCTTGCAAACCCCTAGAACCTTTGAAACTAACCAAAGTATTATTTGCATATACTAACAGATAAACATTACAAAAAAATTTCTATCAGTAAAAGGAAATATTGCAGCCTATTGAGCTTTGAAGCACAACAAGCAAATAATTAATCTCAATAAGTGCTTTTGAACGCAATTCAATAAATGCAATTGGCTATTGAACACCAAACATTACAAAAATCAGTTGCAATAGCCTTATTAAACGTAGGATGGATAGCTAATAGTACTACGCTGTTTGTCACGCAATTTGTGGAATGTGTCAAACTGGGAAAATCACCTTTAGATTGTAAAGCTTCTGTTGAATGTATTTCTACTTTTTACAGTGTTTGTAACTCGTATTAGAAAATGAATGCTGCTTTAGCACTAAAAAATATTTATAATTTGCAAGGGAGTTTTGCTTGAGCAGAAATATAAATAGATATGAGCGGGAGATTTATATGATAAAAGCTAAGCTTTATCCCAGAACTCCCAGTTTCAGAGAAAAATCGAGTCAAATAACTGCTGGAAAGCTACAGCTAGAAGTAGAACTAATGTCTTTTGATCAAGCTCAATCTTGTGCAGTTGAACCAGAATTCAAAATAGAAACTGAAGAAAGCTCCAAATTTCATCGCGTTTCATTGCATTTTAAAGGATTTTAAGCATTCATTTTAAGAATTTGACTTGTTTTTTTTTTCTTCTTTTTCTTCATTTTCCCCCAACTGTTGTGGTTTTTCCCGTAGAACTCATTTCAATAACATATCTTCAATTTAACTGCTAGTCGGAAATTCCCGAGAGCAAACGCCTTTCCCCACTTCAGACTTTTGTTTTCTTTCTTTGAAATATAGTTGTTTCTCTCCGTCGAACTATTTAAGTAATAGTAACTATTTAAACAATTCGTATTAAGGTTTGATGTCCAAGAAGATTACCCTTCGTAGAATTGTCATTGCTCAAAGTTTTTTCTTTTTTTCTCAAAGAAAAGATACCTCTACTCAAGTTTTATTTAGACATACAGAAAAACATATGTTATTCTCTAAGGGGTTAATTCTTTATTTTTATTTATAGACCCTGGGCGATGGATTCGTTGACCACCGAACTGAGAGACGAGGCTTCTAGGGATCCGGGTACTCAGGCGACTCTTCAAGGTTTTAATGAAACTGACTTTCAAGGTACTGTGGCCCAAGATTTTATTTTGGTTCATTTCGTTTTCAATGTTCATTTAAACCTTTGTTTCTTTATTACGTTTTTTCAATTCTATTTTTTATTGTAAATTAATAGATAGCTGCAAGAAAGAGAAAATTCTCTCGAAAAATTGTCAAATATACATATAAGAACAGAGTTTCTTGGTTATTTTTGCCTTTCTACTTGAACAGAGGTTTCCGAACTTTTTTTCTCATAGGCCATTTTTGTAATTTTACTGGTTCCGGTGGACCCTCTGCAGTTAAATTTTTACCATACTCCAAGAACTCGGCGAAGAATGTGAATATTGCATCTACTATTAGATATTAGATTAAATCTCAATTATCTTATTTATAAAACTCCCCATTCGGAATGGTAAAAAGAAGAAGAAAAATAGTATTTTACTTGTGCTGTATTCATTCAAATACATTAGTTATTACACTATTAATTATAGTTGTTTTTGTATACATTGTAACATGATAATAGTCATAATATGATTTAAATTAAATACAGTATCAGTAAAGCAAAATAACTTCTACAATGACAATCACAAAACAGTCCTAATTTTAATGGGAGGGATTTACTTGATGCTTTGATAGTAAATTAAGAAGTCCTAAACAATCACAAAACAGCCCTAATTTTATTGGGAGAGATTTACTTGATGCATTGATAGCAAATTAGAAGTCCTAAACAATCACAAAACAGTCCTAATTTTAATGGGAGGGATTTACTTGATGCATTGAT
>JAQQPU010002239.1:0-24409 GCA_029168905.1 Artemia sp. Kazakhstan ARC1039 | reverse complement strand
CAAAACAGTCCTAATTTTAATGGGAGGGATTTACTTGATGCATTGATTGCAAATTATTAATATTTGGCTTTAGTTTTGTTAAGAATAACCGCGAATCACTGTTGTATTCAGTCTGTTTGAGCAAAGACTGTTTAAGAAGCTGAGCTTCTCAAAATGTTATATACCTACGTTGGTAGGTGAAGTCAAGCCAACATTTTAATTCTTCATTATCTAAACCAGGTATATTTTCGTGGACACTCGCTTACGAATTGAGAACACCCATTCTTTTGTCACGCCAACGAATACCCTCATCGCGTCTCCCGTGATCTAGTTTGGGAATCACTGTACAAGAGAAACTCCTGACTTTTACACTCTCTCCTTGTAACATACTGAGGTAGTGCCTCGGTTTATTATTAACTTTCACTATTAATTTCAAATGCAATAATTTAAAAATATAGTCAATGTCAAGTTTTAGGTGTTTTATCCTGATAAAGGTATTTTAGTGTCTAGAGGTTGTCAAATTGTCTTAATTGAATACTTCTTGGCAGTGAAGTTAATATCTCTTTCGGAAAAAAATTAAATATATCCGTATTTTTTTTCTTCTATGTGACAAGAAAGCCCTATCTACGGGAAAATAATAGCAACAATGAAAGAAATTAATTCTTGATTTTTATAAATAGAATAGAAAAAAAAGATAGCTGCAGTAGCTCGAAAACTTGTCAAGTTGTAAAACACAGATTTACAGGAGTGAATAATCCAATAATTTTCCTTCAAGATGCAGCACAAGCCTTTCCTGTTGAAAAAGGATTAATTTGTTAAGTGTTTATTCAAGGGAGTAAAGCAAGTCATCTGAAAAATAAAAAAACAGCTACTTGGGAGGGATGAAAGAGTAAAGACGAGAATACAAATAACGGATGCTCTCTGAATAAGGTGCAAGTGGATCTGAAGGAAAGAACTGGAATGAGGTGTGCTTTGATTAAAAAAAAGTGGCAGGGGGCAATACCGGGTTCTTTTTAGAGTGATCTATGCTAAAAATGTCTCTCTTAAATAGGTCACAGAGCACACACTTTTTACGTTGGTGTTCATGTTCCAACTGGCCGACGCCGTAGTCATCACAGAAGGCATCGACATCATCACAAACGAGACAATGACGAAGGTGATGTAGACGAAGAAGGTATTTTTGTTTTGAACAGTAATTGGTATTTAACTATTTTCTTGCAGTAAAAAAAAAACAAAAGAGTGCTGACTTCTTTTTAGTTATATTTCTTTTTAATTGATGGTAAATGTTTTTTTGTTTTGTTTTTTTTTTCATAAAAAAACGTAAGGAATGGAATACATTTCGTTCGGAATCCAAAAACACCATAATGTAGTTAGAACACTGTACTGTTTATCATGATTTGTTCGTTTCATTGGCGTTGCTGCCTTTAGTTTAGTTGAACGGAACTCCTTGTGAAGCATTCTAGGTTGAAGATGCCATGTCCCAAGAACTTGTCGACATTCTTGAAGCTTATTACCAAGGATATGCATCCTGAGTTAGAGTCTACGGTGGAGAGTCCTCTCTGTTCAACGTTGACTGAGTGTGAAAAGAGGCTCTATATTTTTCTAATTTTTCAATTTCTATGTTGATTGGATCCTTGATGACGCTCTCCGGAGGTCTAAAGAATAGAAGTTAGTAGCAACGTCAGCCTGACGACTTAGGCCGTACAAATGATGTAAATATGAGTAGACTGTGAGGGCTGTCCTACTCTGCAGTGTTAAATCTTGGCCTATCAAAGCAAAGCAGCTCCTGGGATAGGTGGCATATCACGGCAACTGAAGGTCTCGGCCACTCGATTCAATCTTACGTATCTGACTGTCAGATCAGACATCGAACGTAAACTTGGACGACATTGTTACAACATCAACAGAATCTCAAACTTCTTCAAGCTCTACAAGCTCAGACACCCCTTTCGCCGTACTGCTTGCTGCACCTTCACCAACATGGCGCAGAAGAAAAGGAGTGCAGCTAAGTAGTTGATGGATGCTAGTTAAAGAAGAACTGGAGCCAGCTGGGATTTCTGCAAATTTGAACACAATTGGGACAAGTGATTGCTGAAGCTTGCCGAAGAAGTGGCACTAGACCGGTCATTGTGGGAGACTCTCATTCAAAAGTTTAGGTCAAATAATGGGTGAGGCGGAAACTCCTGCTCCCGCTATAAGTAGAAGTAAATAAGTACTTTATGGCAAATAATGCGAATAGTCAATCAGTTCAAATAATGGAATCTGACATTAAAAAAAGATTGATTCTTTATTTTTTTTTTTTTAATGCAAAGCTTCTTTTTTATCACATGAATAGTTTTTGGACATGGTGGTGCTGAACTACAATATGCCCAATATAATGCACGGGAATAATAATAGAATCTGCATTCTAGGTTTCATCTACAGCACTAGAATCAAATTTTAAATATTATTTAATTTTAATGCAAAAACAATATTGGAGATTAATTTCAAGATCCAACAATATTTTATTTTGTAATATGTTAAAAATAAAAATTAGAACGAACATAAAAAGTATTAGCGAATTTTTAGTTGCAGAAAAATATGGAATAGGGTAGGAGTATATAATTTCCTTCTTCTTCTTTTTTTTTAAACTCTTTATTAAAACAAAACCTTCTTCTTATTTTGATTTCAAGAATAAATCAAACGTGTTTGTTGTGCACGAATAGTATGTCAACTGGCTTGTCAAGAAGCCAAATACACGTATTATTGAGGGTGCTACCGACATTATCCAATCGTTTGAGTTGCTTAGTGCTAATTTAACAATACATGCCTTTGTGTCCCTGGGCCCAAACCATAATATTATCCGCGTGTTTTTGTCTTTGATTAAGGTGTAAGTTATCTTTATATTTGGTTTTTTCCTATTTAGTGTAATTTACTCCGCTTCTTTTGTATAAGAGTGAGTTATAAATACATTATTATTAGGCTATTATCAAATCGATCTAGTTCCTTTTTGATATTTTTGAAATGTCACAACTTGTTCTATCGCTAGAAATAAAAGGCAAAACACCCCAAGGGGGGGGGGGGAGGTTAGTGAGATTTTTCCATTAAAATTCAAGATGTCTAAAAACTCTTGAGTAGGGGGACTCATTGGGCGAGAGCTCATTTGGACGGAAATTTAAGATGATCAGGTACTTTTTTAGTAACATTAGAGATGTTGCCGTAGCAATTCTTATGGCTCTTATTTTATGCTGCATAAAAACAATTTCGGCTCACATAAACTCAAAATGCTATCGACAGGGAATTCTGAGATAGCTGATCTGTCCAAACTTCCAGTTTTTAGAAGCCAAAATACCAGGCGGCTTATAGACTAATACTTACGGTTGCATAATTGAGTACCAGTTTTTTTGGGGAGAGGGGGGTCGTGGAGGCCTGAAAAACTAAGTTTTGGGGGCAGCCTCCCATCCTCATTTTTAGGATAACTCTATGGAATATTAAAATAAAAAGAAATCAAATCTGAAGTTTTTTTAATGAAATTAAGAGTGACGTTAAAATTTCAGATAAAAGAAATTGTCTTGTATATGAAGGGGTTGCTTCCAGCTTCAGCCCCCCCCCCCTAATCTAAACGCTGAAATATGATTTGGGGGCGGGGGTGTTGGATCTTTTTTGGAAAAATTTACATTCTTTGCCCACTGCTTTCTAATTTTCCCAGGGTAATCCTCTGGATCAATCTCTGGTGGGAGTCTACCTCCCCCACTTCCCAATGATGTATTGTTCAATTTTTTATAAAGGGTATTTACGGTTAGGCCACTTAATGAGGAAATTATTCTGAAAAATTCCGGATTATAGTGAACAAAAGGTTCAAGGAATCTTTAGTTGTTATTGCTCTAAACAAGAAAATTTTCTGTTAAAATGTTTTGAAAGCTGGTGGTCAAATAAAACACCTGCAATTGCCAAATGGTTATATTTGTGACATTCAAAACGCTTTGACGAAAGCTTTAGTGATACTTAAAAGTAAATGGTGAGATTTTTTTTTGGGGGGGGGGTCAACCCATCTCGTTTATAGGGTTTTTTATGGTCATTCTAAGTTTTACTTTTGTTATTTTCTTTCATTTGAGAAAATTGTCTTGTTTAAATTCAGTTTTTACTTTGCAGTAATAAGCATTGCTATAAATTGACGAGTAGTGTGCAGTAAAAATATTATCAAGGTCGTTGGTTTCTGTGATTTTAATGTATTACAGATTTTTTTTTTTTTTTTTTTTTTTTTTTTTTTTTTTTTTTTTTTTTTTTGTGCGTAAGGCTTCCTTTGGGACATAATTAGCTCTTGGGTTCAGTGGTTTTTCAGTGCAACACGATACGTTTCTTATTCTAAAAAAGTATGATATTAAAAAAAAAATTTTAACTTGGTAATTTCTCATCTATCATGTCATAATTTTTCGTGAAGAAGAACAGAAAAATTCCTTGAGAAGGAAAAGAATGAACCTCTCATTAGATAACGAGGGCAATAAAGTATCGAACGCTGGAGTAGAAGGCCTTAAACCTCTTTGACATATGGACTTCCCGTGTCGTATTTTGTATCAAAATTTGTGCAATGGGGTATTCTATCTGTATTGAAGTTAACTAATATAATTTCTAATAATATCTTTTTTCTTTGGTGATAATCTTTGCATGTATTTATTTAAGACATGCCACCGTCACAGAGAGTGCGTTTTCTCCTGGGTGAAGATGGCCCGGTAAAAGACGACGAAGAATTCCACGAGTCCCATCCTCTCTTTTCTGAAATGGAAGAGCTCTCATATAATAGTCAGGGAGAATTAGAATGGAAAGAGACAGCTAGGTAACTAAGTGTAGAAATTTTCTTATTTTTTGTGTCAAAATAATGTTGACAGAAGCGTGTTACTTTGACCTGGCAACGAAAATCGGTCTCAAGATGATGAGTTTATCTATAGCCTATTCTTGAAATAGGAAGAATTTGACAAAAATCGTATTCAACAAAATTAATAACTTAAAAGGTTGTTTTGCAGTGATACAAGGTTACAAGACCAACAAGGGAGGTGACAACACCAACAAGAGAGAGAAAAAAATTGTTATCCATTTTGATTAAAGCTAATTTAGAATGAGATTTTACTAAGACTGATATTTAGCGACCGCTACTTTGATCCGATCAGATTTTCCATAGAATTTTCAGATTGGCTGGTGCCTTCCAGAAGATTCTAGAAATGTTTGCTGGATACTTCTTATTTTTTTAGGATTTATAGAAAAGAAAAAGCTTGCAAATTGCGGTGTTTAGCTGAGTAATTTGCCTTCATTGTGATATATGGTGAGGAAAATCTTGTTTGATTATCTTTGAACGATTCTGTGTGAAAATCCTTGCAAGTTCCCCCTATTTTCTATACAGTTGATTTGCCTTTGCTAGACATTGGGAGATCCACCCTTTGGTTTCGGCTTGACCATATAACACCTCTTAGAGTAATTCTTATATTTAACTTTTCAACACTTTTCAAGTAACGAAAATCTGTATTTATTTTTCCTTATCACTTTTTTTTCTACTGCTTCTTTCTACCAACATTAATATTGTCAGATCTATTGTCGTGGAAATTTGGGGCATAGCTCATTCATATGAATACTATTAGATTTAGTGTGCTTTTGAGATCAGACAATAGGAAATTATGGACCATAAAATACCATTTATTGTTTTATAATTTTCCAGAACACAGTTCTCGCTTAGCTTTCTTTTCTAATCCCAGAAATCCCCTTCAAAATGAATTAACTCAGACGTGTCTGGAAAGGGATGATTTTGGCGTTGCCAAAATCGGTCAAATCGACAGGAGTTAAAATTAAATTAATGTGACAGCTTTTAAGTTTTGCATTTGACTTGCTTAAGCTGTTTCTTAGAATTTTTTTTCTTTATGAACTATCTTTTGTATTTGCTTTTTTTATGGGGGGGAGGGGGCTGTGGCTGAATTCTGTATCGCCAAAATTGATTTTTCATTTGCGCAGTTGTACAAGTAATAATTCACTTCTTCTGCTCGTGTTACTTAGTTCATATCTTTTTAAGTTTAGGAAACCCTTGTTGTAAAATCATATTTTCTTTTTTATCTGTCCATAAAATTGCCAAATATTTACTTTTTCAATCCAAAGGCTGAGTAATTAATGCAATTAATATATTTATACAATGTCTAAGTATTGATAACCGTTTTATCGGATTGTGGGGTTTAATATTTTGTTTTTTGAAAGTATGTATATTTAGCCTACAGTTAGTTTTACTGTAAGCATAGCTGATAGAAGCTTCTCAACTTGACTTCTTCCTTACCTAATGTGTACCAAAGGAAACTGCTCCCAGTCTTCACATGTGCCATTTATACCACACCTGTTTGTTATATGACTGAATATGAAAGCTTTGTTGTCCCTTTGGCAACATTTAGGGCTTTATTTTATGTTACGTCGTATTGAAATGAGTTCATTCATTTAACGAAAAGGCCCCAGGAAGGATGTTCAACGGAAAATAGTTTAAAGCAAAATATACGTTTAGCCCGAAAAATTGTTTTAACTCTCATCGTTCCAAGAACATAACTCGGGCCTATAAACCCGTTTAGCCTTTTCTACTTTATAACATAACTCGGGCCTATAAATCCGTGTAGCCTATTCTACTTTATAACATGACTCGGGCCTATAAATCCGTGTAGCCTATTCTACTTTATGTAGTTGATAAATGTCTTTAACTCCCAGCCAATCACTTAGTGAAAACAATCGCGTGACATTTTGTGACGGATGCGTAACTGAAGCGAATATTTATCCGTTGTACGATCTGTTTTGTTTGGTTTTTGATGATAATAAGAAAGTATACATTTTTTTTTTCTTTTCCGGTGTCCGACAGGCTGTTTTACTTGCATATTATAATTCTTGAATATATTTGGCCTACAGTTAAGTTAACCGCGGGCTCAGCTGATAAAAATTCCTCAACGTCATCGCTCCCTTGTCTTTTAAGTGCCATAGTAAGATGATGAAACCAACCATTTGATCAAAGGCCTTTAGTTTTGGTCAAAACCCAGTGTATAACTAATGATTAGATATAAGGATCCGATTTTTATAGTTAATCTTTTATAATTTTTTTTCACTGTGAAGTAGATTCACAACATAATAAATAAAGGTTAGACCTCAGTAAATATTATTCTCTCATTGCCTCTTCCCACTTGGTAAGGTCAGCAGCTTGAGACTCGCCCACGTGCTTCCTCGACGTCGTACTTACAGTTTTTAGTTTAATTTTGTCTTCTTTTTTTGTTAATGTCGATGGGATTTTTGTAGCCTAGGTCCATTCTGACGGTTCAAAAGGTAATTCTCTATGTATTTTCACGTTTCTGGATTGATTAGTTCAGCTCATTTTTAGTGCAAGCAAGCTAATTACAAATTCTAAATTTTATACAGCCTAGATTAAAAAGAAGAAGTTTTTCAAATGAAATCTGAGGACGACGTTAAAACTTAAAACACGAACAGAGATTATTCTGCAAATAAAAGGAATTCCTCATCCTAAACAAACCCTCGCTCTTGACGCTTAAGTTTTATAGTGCCATGCTGAAGGCTTTTTTGAGTGCAATAAATTTGTAACCGATTCCCTTTTATTCTATGCCGATTGACTTTCTACTAGAGCAGTCGTTATTAAAGCATTGGGGGGAAAAGCCACATTTTAGTGCAAAGAGCAGGAGGTTGAGGAGGGGGCAGCCCCTGTCGTGTATAATCTCTGTTTGTTTTTGTCGCTGATTTTTGTTTTTGATTTTTTTTTCTGTTCATTTTTAATGCCTTTATATATCGAGCGTTACCCTCAATATGTCGAGAGCTACAACTCCCTCAACTCTAAAGTTTAAAAATTAAATTTTAACTTTTGCAGGACAATGCTTGGACCGAAAACTTATTTAACTCATTTAGTTGAATGAGTTCATTTAGCTCTTTTAATCTATTTGCTCTCCGAATTATAAGCAAATTCCACGGTTTTCAAGGTGAGTTCTTCAAGCAAATCTTTTTTTTTGGGGGGGGGGGGGGGGAATGTATCCCATGGATACTGGCAGGGAGGCTAAGAGCTCAATGCACCCTGTGAAAAAAGAAGAAATTTAATAAAAATGCATATAAATAGGAAAAACGAGAAATATTCCCCTTTAAATTTCGGTGAAAACAAAGCTATTGGTGGTAGCTATGGTCCTTTCCCACGTCTCCAGCATCTATGTCGGTAAGCACGTTAATGTAATATTTTGTGTTCCATAAACTTTTTTTCTGTATTAAGAGGGGTGCTCTCACCCCGCAGCACCCACATTGTATGTTTAGTACAAAAATATCCCTAGCAGAGAAAGGAGATTAGAGGTTAATTTCTATACCCCTCCCGTCTAAGACACCTTCTATAATTATTCGAAGCACTCCCCTCCGTCCTTTGAGAAGCAAGAAAACTTAAAAATTTACATTTTTCAAACAAGAAGGAAAATGATAAATATTTTCGATTAAATCTGTATAAACAAAGCTCGTTGTTGCAGTTGTCCCCCCTTCGCTTTGAATTCCCGAGACGTACTCATGATCCTTCCCCTTTTATATCGGTAAGTATATTTATATATTTCCCTCAATATCGAGGAGCATATAAAAAAACATAGATTAAGTTACAAAAATACTTAAAAAATGAAACAAAGCAAGGTTTTATAATAGGCTTAAAAATATAACTGAATAAAATTCTTGGAATTAAAAAAAAATTATTGGAATTCTGGAAAAAAAGGAAAAGGACATATTTTGAGAATATTTTACTCAAAATATTTTGAGACCTTCAATAAAAATTATCTATCTTCATCATAGCTAAAACAAATATCTTTAATTTAGATCTCGGAAGTATTTCCGTCTTACTAAAACAAGTCGGAAAACCAAGTAAGAATTTTCAATGTTTGGCCTAGCAAAGGCAAATTGAAGAAAAAACAGAGATTTTAAAGTCTCGAAAAATAAGGGTAGAGGAGAAGGAAGGAAGGAAGGAAGGAAGGAAGGAAGGAAGGAAGGAAGGATAGGAAGAATAGGAAGGAAAGGAAGGATAGAGAAGACGCAGGAGAGCAACTGCGTTAAAAACAGAACATCTAATATCACAACGATAGATAACACTTACACGTACTATTGAACCAAAAGTCCTTTTTTATTTTTTCTACGAATATAATCTGTTATGTTACATATAAGAAAAATATTTCTGCATTAACGGGGAGCTATCACCCCGTAGCACTTATATTACAGGCTTGGTCCAAAAATGTTCCGAACTTTGAGAGGGAGATTGGAGAAAGGCTTTTACCCCTGCTCCATCTCCTCTACATATTTTTCTATATTTATCTGAAGGCTTTTCAAGAGCTGCTGGGCATAAGAAAACATTTTGAGGCTTCAGGCACACTCACCCCTCCTAAACAAAGATTTACCAACCCTTTTCCTTAATAGCTATTGCGCAAGTATACATCACTGTACATTATTTAATATAGTCTCAAATGCATCAACTTAGTTAAATGGTGCATTTTTAGGAGTGAATTCGCAACCGCGCGGCATGGTTGTCTCTGAAACTGGGAAACTCAATGTATAATTTTCGAATCTTCTTACTAACAGGAGTACCGAAAACACTCCAACAACTCTATTTTTTGGCTTAGTATAGAATCCAAAAATCAGGGGTGCCAACTATTGAAAAAGTAGGGCACGGCTTAATTTCTCAAAGTTCTCAAGCTTATTTGTTATAATTAACAATGAATTACAAAGTTTTTACATCCTTCCGATATCGGGGATCAGAGCTCGTATATCAATGAAAAAAACTACACACCTTATCATAGGCAGCGAAATAGCGCTGCCTAAGGAAAGAACGATGTTGGCACAATGTATTATTTATTTGTTTTTTAGTTTTTTTGTTTAGACCAGGGCACTTCGTGTCGAAGGAGTTGTCGTAGAAACTTCGAAAAGGGCTCATCCGATTAGAAATTAGAAGGGCCTGTGCCCTTTTTAACGTAGTTGCAAGGCCCGGAAATTATGTCTTTGAGGATGACACTCCCCTCAGAGCCTTCAGGGCTAAGGTTGAAAGTTGTGCCCTGGGGGCATGTAAGGTTTCTATAGAAAGTGTTGTTGAAAAAACTTCAAAAAGTCCTCATTCGGTTGGAAATTGAGAGGGCTACTTGCCCTTTTTAACAGTCAACAGTAATCGCATGGAAAATTACCCCCTCCCCCACCCACGCCCATCATTTCCCCAAACATTTCTGAATAAGATTTTGATATTGCTATTTTGTTTAACGTAGTTGAAAGGTCTGGAAATTATGTCTTTGAGGATGACAACCTGTCTTCCCCCCATAGCCCTCAGGACAAGGGTAGAAAGTTATGGCCTTGGGGCATATAAGGTTTTTATAGAAAGTTTTGTCGTAGAAGCTTCAAAAAGGGCTCATTCGATTGGAAATTGAGAGTAGTGCCTTTTTTTATTAGGCGAAAGTGATCAGAGGGCAAAGACTCCCCCCCCCCCCCGGGTCAACATTTCCCCAAGCACTTCCAATCAAAATTTTGAGATGGCCATTTTGTTCAACGTATTTGAAAGGTCTGGAAATTATGTCTTTAAGGATAACACATCCCCCCACCCCTCAGGGCAAGGGTTGTAAGTTATGTCCTGGGGGCATATAAGGTTCTCATAGAAAGTATGGTCATATAAAATTTGGAGGGGGCTCATTGTATTGGTAATCAGACGCGCTAGTGCTCTTGTTAAGAGTCAAAGTGATGAGAGGCCAGCTACCCCTCCCCCACATACACGCGTCGTATTGCCCCAAAATACTTCTAATAGAAATTTTGAGATAGCCATTCTATTCAAAATAGTATAAGTATTGTATAACAAGGCTTTTGGGGTTGAAACAAACCCCAGAGATTAGAGGCCAGGGTTGTAAGTTATGCCCAGAGGGTATATAAGATTTGTGGAAGAGATGGTTGTATAACTTTAGATGAGGCTCATTGGGTTGAAAATTGAAAGTTCTAGTTCCTTTTTAAGCGTCGAAAGTGATGGACGGCATTTAGCCCCCCCCCCCTCTGCTACAACCCCTCCTTTCGTCCATCGTATCTGATTAAAATGATGAGATAGCGATTTTTTTTCATAGGGTTGTAAGTCATTCTGTGAGGGAAACAAATAAAACATCAAAAAAGTTTTATTTGATGGACTGTCGTATAAACGTCAGATGGGGCTTATTTGATTTGAAATTATTGATTTGAAGTCATAGTCCCCTTTTTAAGAGTCAAAGCGATTTGAGATCAACGGCCATCACGCCCACACCCATCATTTTATAATTTGTACTTTACTGAAAAAAATCTTTTAAATGTTTTCGGTTTTATAGCTTTAAGAAATTAAAAATTAATTAAGATTCTTCGGAGTAAATATCAGCATATGTACATTAAACTGACCATGCACATTCATTTGATTTTTTTTTTCAGTAAAGTACAAATTATATTCTGGCTTTTAGAAAGCATAGGGGTTTTGAACCTTACTCATATTAATTTCTGCTCGTTTTGAATTTGACTCTGTTATTTATTTTAATTTCTGTTGGTTTTGGGTTTCATTTTTTTATTGATACTGATTTGTGGTATTTGTATGCTTGCTAGATTATTTGTTTCTATTTTTGTTCATTTTTGGTTTAATGGAGTTCTTTAATTTTTTTGGAAAATTTATTTTGTGGAAAAAGTTTTTTTTTTAATTAATCACTGAAATAAAGAAGAATTATTCTTGCCCGAACTACTTAAAAAAGAAACAACATTGGGCATGCCACTCTGACCTACCGCCAACATACGTCCATTCTAGACAATGTTAACTTAACAATGTCATTTATCAGACAATAGTGGGCAGGGATTGCAGAATGATCTTATCCAATCATTAACAAAAATAATAAAATATTGAAAGCAAAACACCTTTTATCACGAAAAACAAATTTTTAATTTTGAAGCATTGTATGAACAACCTTCGGAGCCGAGATCTAATGGCAGCAAGCGACAATGTTATATCTATAGATATAAGTATATAACAAAGCTTGATCAAATCAAAGGAACCACGTAGCGCACTGTAAATCTTGACCTCTCGCATTTTGGCAAAGGGATTAATAGACGAAATCCTGATCGAGTAGAAACGGTTGTTTTGGGACAAAAGAACACAGGTTCATTTGATAAAAATATTTCGGAAGAGCTCCACGGTCGAATTTACTTTAAACAAAAATATAGAATACTGGAAACTAAGACTAACCGGGCAATGATATATAACGATTATGCTGTTGATTCATTTGGCAAAAGGGAAGGAAACGGTAGAAATGACTTAAGGATGCGAGCAGCCTCTTTCTATATCTTTTGAAGTGGAATGAGATTGGACTGAAAATTATTTAGGTGAACCAATCCTGCATAATCAAAATAATATTGGACTAAAGTAAAATAAAGTGTCGCAAGTGCTGAGTAAGGAATTAAATTTTTTCTGTCGGTTCATAATACCAGCACCACGTGATGCTTTTGCCCGAACAACCGTGATGTGATCCTTCCATGGAAGATTCTCTTCGATAACCACAGCAAGGCAACGAATACTTCTCACACTTTCAACAGACGGTAAACCGTCATCTCGCATAACACAACTGCACCCAACTCTACAATATATAATAAGCTTAGTGTTTTACTTATTAAGCACAAGTTTATTGTCACCAATCCATTTCGAAATTCGACTGTATGTGTGAGAAATATTTATGTGAAGCTCATTTAAATATTTACCTTGAGGATTTTTTTTTCTTTTAAAATGAAGATAAAAATGAGGCATTTTGCAATTTTTTTTGGAGGGGTGTGTGTGTGTAATTTCCTTCAGTGAAAATACGAAAAGGTCTAGGGAGGGCCATTGCCCTCCTTTCTGTTGTGCCTGCAAAGAATGCTCATATATGTAAATCATTACCTAATTAACGCGAACACAGAAAACGATGGAAATTCTCAGTTGGAGCCAACCCCCCCCCCACCCCGCCCCCCACCCCCCAAAAAAAAAAGAAGAAAACAACCATCTATTGTTTTTATCTCTGAAATACTAGAATGACTACATAATTTATTTCATAATCAATAACTCCATAAACAGTTTATTAGTTCAAAGCAATATTTGAACGAAAAAAGTTGTCTTGTATTTAGTTTTCATGTTCGCCTGTTCTTTTGTGTCCCCATTCTTTACTATGACTAATTAAAAAAAAAAAACCTTTCTCTTAAACTTGGAAGTTAGACTACGAAATTGCATTTACTACGACTCAGGAAATTGTCCTAGTTCAATAGTAGGCAGAGGAGCAGATGTTTTCTCGTCACGTTTTTTCTTACGTTCCTATGGCATTTTTGGCGTCTGTTGGAAACAAGGAACGTTGATTTCAATTATTATACGGGACTTGTTTAAAAATACACGGTTAATTTTGTGGATTGTGCGCAACGTTAATCTTGATGTTGCTGCCTTCAAAGTATTTTCTTGGACATGATGCGTTGTTTTTCTTTTCTTTGTGGAAAACCTAATTTTGAAGAAATGCTTAAGAAATTCAACTATGGGACAGTCTGAGTAAGCACAGTAACATTCATTTCTTTAGAAAAGTAAATTTAGGAACGTTAAAAAGAAAAAAAAAATCAATGAACGGCGAAGAGCGATGGTAAAACCTAAAACTAGCAAAAATACAGTCATTAGCCAAGTCAGACATAAAACGAATGGAAATGACTATGAATAAATTAATGAAAGAAAAATGAACAGAAACTTAAATAAATAATGAAGTCAAGCTTAAAGTAACACTTATCACTATAAATGGATATACTAAACTTAAAACGAACAGAATAACACTAATAAATTATCAATTATCCAAGCAAGTTATGCATAAGTTGTTGTCCCTTCCCCCGCTCCATTACCCAAAACATGCGAGAAATATCAAAACATCTGGGCTAAAAATATTATCAGTCAACCCTCAATAATGCCTACATTGCCTAGTACTTGACATCATCTTGTCTAATTTCAGATCGAGAGTTTGTTGTATTATTGCATTTGAGGTCTATAGAAGTTTCCTGTGCTGCATTTTCCATGAAACTAAAAAAAACGTCTCATAAAACGATCTACGTAAATACACAAAGGAGATAATATTTACTGAGCTTAAAATGAAATATGACTTAGAATTACCATTACGGAATCTATCACTTGAGGGAATTCGAACGGTTGTAAATTAATTCATGCATGTTAAACACCGGACTGGCTTAGTAATAACAAACCTATGTGTACTTTATAATAAACTAAAAGGAAAGAGATTAGACTAGATGGGAAATGTCCGTTTCTTACCATATTTTTTCTAAAATTACAAAAGGTGAAATACAATAGTTCCCTATGATCCTTGGTAAGGATACCCACAGTGGAGCGTAAGGAGGTAACTTCACCGCCCAGGAAGACCAAATTATATGCAATATGTGCAACTCTTTAAATACGATGCTTAATTTACGCTTTGTTTATAATTTAAATTGACTCTATTTTTGTGGTAAAAAGAACTTTTTAGGATTTGCCCCTCTCCCCTCTAAGCACATCTGAAGACTTTCCCTGAAAATATTTCCTCATCCACCCTCAGTTCTAAGCCTACCTGTAAGTGGTGAGAGGGGATATCTCCCTCTAAAGTATGTCTTGAGCCCCATGTTACACTTATATTGAAGGTGCAGAAGATACACTTATCTTGAAGCTACAGACTCAATCTCGTGTTCTATGTCCAACTGTTTAGCAATCTCAACTGTACATAATTCGAACCTGGGGGCGGGAAAGGGGATTTTTCAAGAAGGAAAAGTTTATTTTGGGTATAATTCTTCCAGTCCCCTCCCCTTGAATTGCTGCATATGTTTAACGAATAAAACATAACATATTAACTCATCCTATATTGTTTTAGTGTAGCGTGTATGTGTAATTTCAAATTAAATATTCTTTTAGCTAAGAAAATTATATTTTTTTCAGATGGATTAAATTTGAAGAAGACGTTGAAGAAGGAGGGAGTAGATGGTCAAAGCCACACGTCTCTACCCTTTCCCTTCACTCTCTATTCGAGCTTCGGAGCTTCCTATTAAATGGGACGGTTTTACTCGACCTAGCAGCTTCTAATTTAGGAGAAATTGTTGACCTAGCGCTGGATCAAATGGTTGCATCTGGTTTACTCCATCACTCGGCGAGGGAACAAGTAAGTCTATATCTTGGATAACTCCAGTAAGAGGATTAAATAGGGCCTTTTCTAAGGGTCAGCATGATACCTACTTAACGTAGGCCCAATAAGCACGGTGGTTGTAAAAGGAGAAACCCGTCACACTTCTGTATTTAAGCAGACTTAAGCAACCCTATGCAAGCTAAGGGTCCTGCTCTCTCCAGGATCCCACAGTGCCATAAAGACGACCCTTTACTTAAAGTCTTAACTCCCTGGACAGTGGCTATATTCTTTGGCGTGTATGTGTATGTATGCATGTGTGTGTGGGGTGGGGGGTTATTAAGTTGTTTAAGCACTCAAATTGCTCTGATTGACCAAGCTGTGGTACTCTCTTGAAACGATGCGCTAGAACAAAAGTAGTCGAAATGGGGCTCTGGAAAAACAAAAAGATCCTTCTGTAATAAGCTGTTTTTTCTATAAACGAGAATATATAATAACTATTGTATTGACAATATGTAACCAATATTGAAGCAGTAGGGAAGCCGATGCCACCAGTGTTGATATACTACGCGTAACACTAGGCTAAATTCGCTGCCCAAAAGCCGGAAGTGGGGCTTAAGCTTTCAATACCCAAAGCAATGCTCAAAGGCTGAGGATTAGGTCGCAACATGATCGATTCGGTCAAAAACCATGTTGTTCGTCTCTAAGCACAGAGTCTGCTTTTTTTTGGATTCTACTTCATATTATTCTACAAGCAAACTTAATTCAAATCGCCTGATATGTTATCCCTCTCCAGTTATCGAATACTGATCCATTCAGATGGGAGAGCATCTGCATTCAAGATCTTCGTAAACTGTTCAAAAAATAGCTCCCTAGCCTTTTCGCCATATTTGACCAGCTCTAGTTGGTTCTTTGGGGATAAGTTGTTTGAGAACACCAGCGAAGTATTGTCTGTACCGTTCTGTCACTTCTTCTTGACTGGTCAGAAGCTGACCATTTACGTGATCAACAAAAGGACATGTCTTGGTACCTGGTATGTTTTGGGTTAGCTTGTACACGGTTATACTAGTGCTTCCATTCCACTGATGTGGAAATAAAGTATTTACATGCAAAAAAAAGAGTATAATTATAGTAGGACACAAATCCGGAAGTAAGTATGTTATCGTGCTTACTATTTGAATAGGAATACCATAAAAAATACCCCTTGAAAATGCCTGTATACTTCCCAATAATCAATACTATATGTAAACATCGGGTAAAGTTCATAACTTTCAGCCCTCCCCCCGGGGACTTTGAGGGATTAAGTCATCCTAAAAGACATATTTATTATATTTTTGACCATGCTGAAAAAAATGGCTATCTCAAAATTTCGATCGGGTGACTTTGGGAAAAAAATGAGCGTGGGAGGGGACCTAGTTGTCCTCCATTTTTTGGTCACTTAAAAGGGCACTAGAACTTTAAATTTACCCTTGAATGAGCCCTCCCACGATATTCTAGGACCACTGGGTCGATACGATCCCCCCTGGAAAAAATACCAAATAAACACTCATCCGTGATCTTTCTTTTGGCCAAAAATACGAAATTCCACATTTTTTGCAGATAGGAGCTTGAAACCTCTACAGTACGGTTCTCTGATACGCTGAATCTGATGGTGTGATTTTTATTAAGTTTCTATAGCTTTTAGGGGGTGTTTCCCCCTTTTTTCAAAAAGCCAAATTTTCTCAGGCGCGTAACTTTTGATGGGTAGGACTAAACTTGATGAAACTTATATATTTGAAATCAGTATTAAAATCTGATTCTTTTTATGTATCTATTGGTATCAAAATCTCGTTTTTTGGAGTTTCGGTTACTATTGAGCCGGGTCGCTCCTTACTTACAGTTCGTTTGATTGGTACGAAGGATTGGCATGAATGATATCCAGCCGGTCGCTTTTCCACGGATTATTTTTGTTTGAATTTTTTATATTGAGTTGTTAATTTGAAGCAAAGTATAGTAGCAAAAATGAACTATTTTAGACTGGTACCTGCCTCCCAGTTTTCCAGAAAATGCCGAATATAGACGCACTTTAATTTGTATTCAGAAGAATTTAATGAGAATTACCGAATAATAAGATTTAAGAGAAAACACCAAATACTAAGATTAATACCTCGAGTCACCGTTGTCGTCGCCATCCCCATTGTCTTTCCCAATGCCTAAAAAAGCGACGCATTCGGACGCAGTCGCATCGGATTTCACAGACTTAATTTTTTCTTTAAACTCTCGACCAGCGTAGAGGGCCTTTACACTTCATCCCGTACTTGACAGAAATCGTCTCAGCCAAAGTTACGTTTTTGAGCCCATTCCTCTTTTCATTTTTTACTGTTTTCAGAACGCTGAAAAGTCTTTCCGCAACGACATTTGTGCAGGGAAGTCCAGAAATAAACCGAATGACATGAAGAACGCTAGTGAACTTTAGCACTCCGCTTGGCGTCTTGATGGATGCCACCCAGTTCCAAAAATTAAACCTTCAGTCCTTCCCCGTTGGTTATTTTGTTTCAAATTTTGCGGGTCTATCCAAGTCCGACAAAAACAAGAACGTTTGTCAATCGCTTTTGCTGAAATCCCGCCGTTGTATCCAAAATTCCTACTTCCGTGAGAAAAATCGATAGAGTCGGCAAGGAAAAAAGTGGAAGATCCAAATTTAAAGTAGAAACAAAGTACTAAAGTAGGTCTAAAAATATTAGAGGAGAAAGATTCAAAATAAAGTGTCTGCTCTAAAATATAGTAGAAATGGAAGCACTGGGCTATACTCTCTCCTCAACCAGCTGCCCGCTTAGCCTTTGGAGCTAGGTTCTCCACGTAGACTTTCTTACCCACCCTAACAGGCTTCTTTACTTCTTCATCGGCATTTTTTTATTTTTCGTTCAAAACGTCACCGGTAATGGTTATCACAGAGATAACTAGACGAGTAATATCAACAAGCACATTAATGTAAGCTCTTTCCTATATAAGCTTCCAGGTGGCATCACTAATCCATTCTTGTTCTCCATGCTTCTTCTATGCAACTCATTCAGCAGCAACATCTTTGATGTGCTTTGTCCCTGACTCCCAAAGTCCATCATTACTTTGTGCAATACAGAGGCGTATTGGACTCCTGAATCTCAGCTTCATTTTGCGCGAAAGTAATCGCTAAAGATATATTCAAAAAATTGCTGGAGTCAAGGAGTCAGGGAATTGATTCAAGGAATTTTAGACCGTCGCTTCTTTTGGTTTAGGCTAAAGCAACCTCCAATGATGCAAAATTTAAGAATTCCCCTTACTACGAAACTTCGAAGTATGATAGTGCCTGAAATGTATGGGTATAGGTCTCAAATTCTCTGGGCAAATTCTCCTTTGCTGTAGGTATTTGCTAAGAAAAGTTTTCAATGAATCATCCTTAAAAGTTTTTCCCAATGAAGTCGCTGAATGTTTTTGGTCATTTCGCTGACAAGCTACCGGCGAACTGATTGATCTCATGCTATCAAATCTTGGCAAATAGATCAAACATTTTTCGAGTTCCAACTTTTGTCAACTACGCCATACTCGTAGTTAGCTAGTAACCACTAACTCACCAGGTTGATGTCCTATACCTTGCCTCAAATGTTTGTCCTGTTTATTGGCTGTCTTTTTGTCCCTATGATTGGATTTTGTCGTTAGTAAACCGCATGATTGGAGGCTTAAGGTGGGCCCGTGACACCTCCAATCCCCCTTAGTACCGGCTTTTTAACAGAAAGGTAGGCATGTTGCGCCTTGTTTGAAATGGGATCATGCAATAAATTTCAAAGTGTGCGATCGGTTGGCACAACTTGTTTCAGTGACCTCTCCAGTTTTGGTGGCATATTTGCAAATCTTCTTCAGAATCCGTACAATACTTATTTTCAAAGTTCATTTTGTTACTCAGAGCAGCTATTGTGGCTAGTGGGCCCAGAAAATTGTGTAGCAAATTACACCTGCTACCTAAAATAAACACCTGGTACAATATTTTTTTTTCTACGATGGAGCTCATCATTACAAAACAGAGATGTGATTTATATATTAAAAAAAGGAGTTTTGATTCCATCACTTAGAGCAGCACCATCAGTTTGAAAAACTTTATTCATGTAGCATTACGCTCAGCTTTTAGTATTATTTCACAACATTATACATGATCTGTTGCATTGGAAATGTTCACAATTTAATGCTTACCTTCATCTAATTGCCATTCTCATGGCTTACAGTATAAGTATTCGTATAGTTTTTTGGTTCCGGTTAACAGTTGATTGTTAAATAATGGTTTTGATTGGCGATGATAGGCTGGCAGCTTTTTTAGGTTAGAGCACCTATTGTTGGTTTCTCATATTTATTTAAGCTTAAGAAACATTTTCTATCGTCTCTCCTATGGAGTGCGACTTGTAAGTGAGAATCGTACAGCACAATCAAAACACTCTTCAAACCAAAATTTGTCTTACAATCAAATTAATAGGATGTGAATGATACGAGTAGGTGAGGTGTTTAAAGTTTGACAGCATCATTTTAAATACACGGTGTGTTTATAGGAGTAAACACATTTATTCAGTGCCAGGAAATGGAGAATAAAGTCAGTTTTAAGCAAGAGATAATGGATTTTGAAATCGTTAAGGGATGCACCATTACTTTTCGTGAAGAGAAATTTCGTCTTCGGATATACAGTTTCAAAATTTTCAATGGTTGATAATTAGAGAGTTAAATTAATGTGAAGAAATAGAACCGAAGTGCTTCTCGTGAAACACTTATCAAAGATGCTGACCAAAGAATGCTGCGACACTTCACCTGCCAATTCCCGCCAGTTGGCCCTGCTAATTTCTATTTATAATTAAGGAATACCTTTTATTAGTGCTTTGTAAGGCTTTTTAAATTCTATCTCGAGGCTCTTCTACTGTGCTTAAGAAAAATGTCTATTTAAGCAAACCTAGTTTCTAATAAGGACCATAATATCTAATGAAAATACTTGAGGGTTTGTTACACTTGACCTATTTTACTTCTCGACTACCCTCTTGAGTATGTGAAGAGCAGGTCAAGAAACGCCAGCCTTTGATAATGAAAATTCTAATGAAGCTACATTGCCATATATATTTTTACTTAAAGGCTTAATGAAGGTGTAAGGAACTGTAAATAGAGACAGTCGTTTTTTGTCACATAGTTAGAGTTTCTGCTCAAGAATTGCTTAGAAATTCGCCCTGAAAATTTTCTGTTGGATCACTAGCGGCTCATCATCCTGCAATATGTGCCAAATGCTTGTATTTACGTTAGCTGGGATTACTAGAGTCAATTACTGGAAAGTACCGAACTAGGTAATAATATATTAACAGCTTAAACAATAATTTAAGTTTATATATTAAAAGTTTTGATATTGTGTTTCGTTACTCTAAACCATTTATAGTTTGAAACCATCCGCATTTTAGCTGCTTTTTTATTATCTTCTAAATTTGTGAGTGTGATCACTTTTTGAATGGTGACCTCAAAACCTCAACTTTTACTGCAAAAGACGAATGATGCAGGTATTTAGTTATAACACTCATTGGGGCCAATTTTAAAAATCAAAAACGAATGTGAAATATTGGCGTGGTGTTCCTGATTACTGTGGCAACTGCGAACACTCCCATAAAGGGCCAGGAAACTGGGTAAAAACAACTAATGTAATGAGTAAAAATATGTAAGAATTCTAATTTTAAAAGAGATTTTCAGGGTCGAAGGGGTGAATATTTACTCTTTTTTTCAATGGAAACACCAAAAATAGGTATTTTCATAATCTGCAGTCGATCAAAAAAGGAAAATTTTCCGCCTGAGAACTTCTTTGGTTTGATTTGCCCAAAACTTACAAGATATATACAGAAATGCGGCATTGAAAACCATCTTACTAGGGTAAGACTCGAAATGTAGAAAGGCAATATTAAATAGTGCACTGGACAAGTTCGGTGTGAAAAATGTTTGGACAGACAAAGGTCGCATTTTCGCGAAATTATCCAGCCAAAGCGCACCGCGTCGGCTCTATAGCCTAGCTGATACTTACTGAATTTTTCATAGTTGATTTGAGTGGATTTTGTAAGGATAATGGGTGATATTTCTCACTTGCGTTTTCTAGAGAGTAATCCTTTTAGAGTGGGAGATGTTCTTTATGATGATTTACTTCCAGAAAGTATAAATGCTGATTTTTCCCCGCAAAGAGATAGTTGTTATGTGGATGTGATTTCTTCAGGATTAGAGGTGAATGCAAGATCGTTTTGCCTCTGTCATTGGAATTGCCATGTAACTTCAACGTATTATGAAATTCTCCAGTTAATTGATAATGTGAATAGTAAATTTGATGTAATTGGCCTTTGTGAAACTTTTTTAACTTCTGAGCATGTTCTGTCGTTATATAACTTTCCAGGATACAGGCTTATTGTAAGGAATAGAGAGAGAATAGGACGTGGAGGTTTGGCATTTTTGGTTAAGGATCATTTTGTTGCTAAAATAAGGGAAGACCTATCAGTTTGGATAGAAGGTAGGGTGGAATCTCTTACTCTTGAGCTGGAAGTTGGTGGAAAAAATATATTGATTACTGAGGTTTATAAGCCGCCGAGTACATTTTGGGAGGAGTTTGAAAATGGTTTTAGTAGTTTAATGGATGCAGTAGAATTGAGTAATCTGGAGTGCATTTGCATGGGGGATTTTAATTTTGATCTTTTAAGTTTATACAATGATAATTTGGATTTTTTAAACCTTTTCTCTAGTTATGATTTTTATCCATTAGTTGGGATTCCGACTCGTGTTACAGGACAGTCAGCTACACTTATTGACAATATTTTCGTGCGATCCCGGATATTACATAGCTGTTATGCTGACGTTATAGTAAATGAGGTTTCCGATCACTTTCCTATAGTAGCAGTGACTTCATATCAATATGCGATAAAGCAGAACAGGACAAAGGTTAAAAGAAGGCAACTAAAAAAAGAGAACCTACAGAAGTTTAGAGAGGAACTAAGTATCGTGTCATGGAAACCAGTTTATGAAGAATCTGAAAGTGCTTCTGCGGCATTCGATAAGTTCATGGACATATTGCAGCCAATATTTGAGAGAACTTGCCCAGTAAAGAGCATAAAGGTGAGGAAAAAGAAACCCCGAAAACCTTGGGTAACTATGGAGCTACTTGACTTAATTAGAAGGAGAAATACATTGTATTTAAGTTACTTAAATAGTAACCATAGTCAAGATCTAACTGAATTTAGACAAATCCGTAATAAAGTAAATCGGCTAAGGTGGTCATGCATCCGCGAATATTATGGAGAGAAATTTAAGGAAAACAAAGGCAATACGAAAACGACTTGGAATATTATAAACGAAATCGTAAATAAGAAGAAAGAGACCGAGATTCCTGCTAGTCTGATCTTTGATGGTAAATTTGTTGATGGAAATGAAGAGGTGGCTAATTTCTTTGGTGAATATTTTTCTAAGATTGGTGAATCAATAAGTGAGAATCCATACGATGAAAATAATGAAATTAATGAGACGTTTAGTGATGAAAGGGGAGTTGGATTGGAAATGTCTGCAGATGAAACGAACGTTGAAGAATTAAAACAGATAATAGGATTGGTAAAATCAAGTTCTCCAGGGAATGATGGAATTAATCTGAAAGTGTTCAAGCATGTTATGGTATATTTGTTGCCTTGTATTGTTTGTTTGATTAACCTTTCTTTGAAGAAAGGTGAATTTCCTACTCGTCTGAAAGAGGCTAAAGTTATTCCGCTTCACAAAGGGGGTTCAAAAACTGATCCGTCTAATTGGAGGCCGATTTCAATATTGCCCCTATTTGCTAAGCTGTATGAAAAAGTGATGCATCGACGACTTTATAACCATCTGAGTACTTACGGTTTTCTTAGTGATACCCAGTTTGGATTCAGGAAAAACCACTCTGCAATACATGCAGTCCAGCACCTAACAGATTTCATCAATGTTGCTCTCGAAAAAAGTGTACTGGTACTTTCAGTATTTATAGACTTTAGAAAGGCTTTTGACACGGTGGTTCATAAAATTTTATTAAATAGGCTAAGCCGTTTAGGGATCCAAGGGGTTATTCTGAAATGGTTTGAATCTTATCTTAACCAGCGTATTATTCGAGTCTCTATTAAAAATTCTATTTCAAAAACTTTTATCGTTAATTCTGGTGTGCCTCAGGGTTCAGTGCTTGGCCCACTTCTTTATCTAATTTACGTTGATACCATGCGTTTTTATATATCAGATGCACTTATAACGTCTTTTGCTGATGACACGGTGTTTACGATTACAGCTACTTGTCTGAACCAGTTAATTGAGAAGACAAATAAGGCCCTCGCTGAATTGATAAGTTTTACAAATTCTAGTTATTTGGTAGTGAATATTTCAAAAACAAATTTCGTGACATTTTGTAGAAATGGAGTTTCATGTGTTTTAGATAATAAAATTGTTTTTAACGGTGAATTTTTAAAGCATGTAAATAGTGTTAAATATTTGGGCTTTAGTCTTGATTTTAATTTAAGTTGGAAATCACATTGTGATCTTGTGGCAGTTAAGATTTCAAGAGGGTTGGGTGTGATAAGAAGACTGAAAAATCAACTACCGTCAAATGTTTTACTTTTACTTTATCATTCTATTGTTAGCCCTTATTTATCATATGGTTGCATGCTATGGACTAGTAGTTTTATTTCAAGTTTTAGAAAGGTCCAAATTTTACAGAATAAAATAGTTCGTATTTTAGGTAATTACATTCAGTTTGAAAATAGCACGTTGAATTGCTTTACAAGTTTGAAAATTTTAAATATTTATCAGTTACGGGATTACCAGTTAGCAATTTTTATTTATCAATGTTTGAATAAGTGTTCACCGGAGGTATTTTGGGAAATTTTTAAAGCTAACTCATCTTATCACTGTTATGAGACTAGAAATGCGAATGACCTTGCATCGGAGCTCCGGAATACTCACCGTGCTGCGTTTCTGCCTCGTTTTGCGGGACCGGGGGTGTGGAATTCCCTCCCGGATGCTATTAGACAAGTTGATAATGTAAGCCAGCTCAAGAGTAGATTGAAGCGTTACCTTTTGGGTTATAATCTGAATGATTAGATTTTTGAATTTGATTAATGTTTGGTATGAAAATTGTTTGGACAGATAATGGTCGCATTTTCGCGAAATTACCCAGCCAAAGCGCACGGAGTCGGCTCTATAGCCTAGCTGATACTTATTGATTTTGTCATAGTTGACTTAGTTAGATGTATCTCTTTTTTTTTTTTTTTTTTTTTTTTTTTTTT